>JAVJIF010033037.1:115000-172598 GCA_038442645.1 Agave tequilana | reverse complement strand
CATCCCCGATTGTTGATTAAAAAATCCCAGAGTCAGCCTATGTCACCGATCGACCCAAATTGAGATTCTTCTCCAATAATCCTCAAAAAATTTCAAAATGCTAGAAAAATTATAAATAAAGAAAAATAATATCTTGAGCTAAAATGCCCACAATCCGACTACCAGGATGATTAAATCAATTTCAGATACCAGTATTGATGTACGTATATCAGGACCCGTGGGTTACAATCCTACCCACCTTATAAAAAAATTTCGTCCTCGAAATTCAGCCAAGCATCGACATAGGAATTGAAGCTGTATCTGCGTGAGTTAGGATTGTCCCAGACTGCAGTCATGCCAAAATGATATAACTCAATAAACAAGTCAACCATGGGTCATGATCTGACATATTCATCACCATAAGTTCGGGGATCAAATTAACGTCCCAGAGTTTATAATCGATCAATAACTTTAGTCTCCCGATACACTATAGTCATGTTCATCTGATAAGATTACTCCAACCATTTATAGATCAAATCCTTAGGGTCAGCAGTAATCAACTCCACTGATTTTTCACCATGATCACATCGAACAAGAATTTAGATATCTCTATTACGTTACCTTTCTTGTAACATCACTCCAAATTTAGATTATCTCTGAGATCGCCATATATTGCTCAAATAATCGCCTCTGATTTTTATTTCTTAAAAATCATTAAAATCCCAAATAATCTCAAATCCTCGAGTACATGGTTTATATTCACAGTATCACAATAACCCAATTATGAGATCAGACGGTCACTACCGGAAGATCATTAGCCAAGATAGCAGTCACTAATGGAAATTTCAAGAATCAGATATCAATAATTAGTAATTAGTTATTGTCTCAACCCTCAATATATCTTTCAGATTGGTTTTTATATTCTTGCTTTTATATTCCTGCTTCAGATCCTAGAAGTTGAGTTTAAAATTCATTGATCTTCATAGAGATCCAAATATACACATCTCCTCCTTTCATCTATGATTCTCAAATAGAAGATCACAAATTATCAAGGTATTCCAATTACAATGTTCTTAAGAGTCATAGGGATTAACTCAAAAATCTTAAATTATAATAGACATTCTTAAAATATTACTTGGATATAAAAACTCCAAGATTCTAATCCTCAGAGCTAATCCAAGCAATCTGATCCAAAATAGAGTCATATTTCAACCAAAGGCAATAATTCCATTTATTGATCTGATTATTACTCCAAGATCCATGCCCTAAATCCAATATGCACGGATGTGATCTAATCATTATTTAATCCAAGCATGATTTTTATCTAGTTCACCATCTTACTATGATTCCCTTGTAAACATGTATCTTAAAAAGTTTCAGATCAAAAATTTCTTATAAAATTAATTGCCAGATAATTTGACAAAGATCCTCTCAATTATTCTTCTTCGTCCAAATAATCAGGTAAAATCCTCAATATATCTATTATCAATCTAAAACAAAAAATAGTCTAAGAAGACATGATCAAGCAGGACAGACTAGGTATGAAGACTACATGGATGGAAGAGTTACATTAGGGAGATGATTCGAGGGTTTCTGGGGATCAATTGAACAAGCATGGAGTCAGAGGAGGGGGTCAATGACTGTTTACTCAGATAATTTCGTGGATGACTATTATATATGTGACATGATTGTATATATGGCATATGACTAACCTGGCTCTGATACCAACAAAACTATGTCACGCCCCGCTTCCCAAAATACGGAATACGAGTACGTGACGATGGCCCGCAGATACTCACGAAGAGTGAAATCTCTTCCATGAGTACCTTAGGCTGTCAATAACAAGCAGGATAGCACACATATTTGCATATACAACCAAGCACAGGTATATATATATGAAAAACTGAATCATAAATAATATCATCCACTTTATCTAAATAAAACAAGTCAAGAAGAAAATTGGACTCACCAGAGAATAGCGTAACCAGAATATGATCTACAAACAACTCTCTATACCAGCTTCTGATCTAAATACTAAAAATAATATAAAGGTCCATCAGAAGTGGACTAGCAAGAGTACACGAAGGAAAAGAATAATAAAAGAGAATATGAAAATGTAGTAACAAATAGTAGGACATAGGCAATATTGAGAATTGAAAGTAATAATAATAACAGGATTAATCAGGAAGATAGATCATGTACAGGAAGACTGTGTGCACAGTGTGACGTGTATATAATGAAGATGAAATGTCCTGGACAAGTAGCTGTCGTGAATTATAATCACAAGATCCAAGAATTCAAGGTCACAAGATAAAATAACATGGTATGTCTAGGAATGTCATGTAGTCAAGACAATGCATGTCACATCAGTCTCAAGTATCAGTATCTTGAAAATACATGTCAGGTACTAGATCACTGAAGACAATGAAGGATATGATGTAAGTGCATATGTCTAACATATTTTATTACTCTAACTAATGCAATCATCCTGTGCCCCATCCCACAGGACAACTGCATATCTAACAAGTGATGCGTTAGTGGATCCTGATAGCAGGGAGAAATAATTCACTGTATTCAGGTATCATGTAACATGTAATAATAGGAGTGCGCATAAATAACAAGATCACGTGTGGCATCCAAGCCCTCAAGGGGTCACCTTTCTAAGCACACTTCCCTAGATTTTCCCTGCTACAGTCTCCCCCAATAACCCCGGCTTGATTAATTTTATTAATCAATATAAATGTAAAATAGTGTGTTACTCAGTGTTACAGGATCATGAATCGGTACAAAGAATATCAACGTTAGATAGTGAACACAATGTGTATCAAAATTATGGGACGATGTAGATAGTGACAATATCATGTGACAAATATATAGTTGTGCAAGTGATACCAGATGCGTGCAACATAGTGCAAGTAATGTCAGTGACATGTAATACAAAGGTCATAACAAGTCGGTCTTGATCATATGCCTATAATCCAACAAGTATCCTCGAATAATTTTTCAGAATATAATGATCAATTTCCTTGATTAATTCCAGTAATATCAGGATCACAATATCAATCGATATTCAATCTTTAACTATCAATCTTTCTTCATTATTATCCAGTTAACCTCAAGATCCAAATCAAAGTGTTTGTCATGATCAGTATGTCAATAAATCAGTCTACCACATACAAGCAATCATGCCAATTTAAGTTGGGTCCATGTATGTATAGGAACAAGATGCAAACATGATATGTAAGGTAATGAAACATGATCACGAGACAGTATCGGTAATAATATCAAGAATAGAATAATTGTCATATAATTGGAAGAGAAAAGCTGATATGTAAATATGGTCACAGGATAGTGTTGACGATCATGCAATATGATAACCAGAATTTATAATTCAGAGACAAAATTAAGATCAATAATAAGATCAATAAGAAAGTCAATGAGAGGAGAATCGTGTACACTTGCCTGATGTCGTTGGAAACCTGAATTCCCGTAACTGCAACCAGCTCTGGGTAAAATTCGCGGCCTAAATATTACGTGAATTAATTAGTGACTTGACATGTTCTTATTTAGTGATAAGTTAAATAAGAAAGTAATTTTTACTATTATTATAATTTTGGTTGGTTAATATTTCTAAATAATTCAATTTTTGAATTTATAGCAACTATTAAAAATATACTTTTATGATAAAATATATGCATAAAATAATAATTGATGTATAATATTTACATATTACTGAATTATGAATTTTATACTTTTTTGTGCTATATAGAATTTATTGGTCATTTTTAAATAAAATATCATTGAATAGTAATTACAAAAATATTAAATTTCAAATTTTTCTAAGTGATATTACATAAATATAATTTTATAGAGTTTCAAATTTAGTTTGTGATTTTCTGTGAATTTTTTGAATTTTCTTTGAATTTTCTGGAATTTTTTGAATAAAAATAAACCTAAAAATCAATAAAAATAATTAAAAAGCTTAACGGGTATGGCATAGTAATGGGTTTGGGTCAGGTTTGCTACAGTAAATGCTACAATAATTTTTCTACTTATTTTTATTTTATTTATCTCTTTTCTTTTTCTTTTTTCTTTTTCTTTTTCTTTTACTTTTTCTTTTTTTCCTTTCTTTCTTTTTCTCTTTTTCCTCTTTTTTTTTAAATGGGGTCGGGTGGGTCTGTAAACAGAACCGAACCCGGGTCTGGTCAAGCCCTAGCCTGACCAGACCAGACCTGGCCCAAGCCAGGTCTGGCTGGCCTGGGCTCTCGCCTGGGCCTGGCCGAGAGCTGCTGCTCTCGGCCAGAGGCCGAGAGCAGAGCATAACACTCCCTTTTATATATATACTAAAATTTTAAAATCAATTAAAAATTATGACATTTAGGAGATAAGTTTTAGGTGTCCCTATGTATTTTTATAACAATTTTAAAATAATATTATCATGGTAAAATAATGATTAAACTAGTGCATGCTACGTGTTCGATGAAATGCCAACAATAAAAAAAATCGACAACAACGCAAAGTAACTTACCCGGAACGCTTTTACTTAGTCTGAATCTTCTTCCAGCACCTTAGAGTCTTAGGAGAGAAGGTGCCCATGCTCACGCAAGGTGTCTGATCCGCCATGGGGTCATGCGCGGCCGTCGGCGGCAGATCTCGCAAACGACGATGGTGGCTCGGATGCAGGCTTGGGGCATGGGGGAAGGTTCGCTGGTGGAGGTGAGGACCACGGAGTTCGCCAGAGTTGGACGCACGTACGGGGAAGCCAATGGAGATGTTGTGTGTGCTACCGAGGGCTTTGATTCATGATTCGACGCCAGCCCGATGTCGATGGAGGAGAGGAGGGCGCCATGAAGAGGTGCGTGGCTGAGATGGAGAGGGACGAGCGGGGGCTGTTGCTGTGGAAGAGAACAAGGGAAGCTCCGGGTTGCTGCACGAGGCCTGAGGGGGTCTCGGCTGCGGCTATGGGTGGTTGACGGATCATCGGATCCTTGGCACAAGGGTGGTGCTCACAGTGGGCTGCAGCATATGTGGCTTGCCACATGGATGGCTCCAAGGGGTGGAGTTGCAGGTGCCGTGATGGTTGTGCAAGCTTAGATAGCGGGGATGGGTTCGGTGGGTGATGGTGCTTGGCTTCGGTGCGCGAGCAGAACGGGAAGAGGGATGGCGTGCACGGTGATGGGTCGGCGGTGGGGGTAGCGTGGACTGGGCTTGGTTGGCGTGTGTTGCTGCTATGGGTTCACATGGTACGGATATATATAGAGCTAGGAAGGAAAGGGAGTGCGGTTGAGAGTAGGAGAAAGGAGAGAATAGGAGGGGACGTGGAAGGAAATGGGTGCAGTATAGGAGACATACGAGAGAGGAGAGAAGCTGAGAACGAGGGAGAAAATGGAGGTGCAGGTGGAGGGGAAACTGGTTGAGGTTGGGTGTGGAGAACGTGTGTTAGTGGGGAAGGTGGCAGGGCAAATGACGGTTAAATAAAGCATGAGCTCACTTCCAAGCACACGCCAAAGTGGCATGGTGGTCTAGGCGTTAGGATAAGGGGCGGTGTTCATAGGTTCGAATCTGCGAACAAAACAATCAAAGAGGTTCTGTTTTCTTTTATTTTGGGAAATAAGGGTAAAGAAAAGAAGGTTCAAATAGAATGGCTATTCTTCTTCTTACTAATACCTAAGTGGCCATGTGGTTAGAGCATTAATCCTTTATAGCATTGGACTGGGTTTGAAACCTGCTACGCATGCGAGTTTTCTAATTTTTTATTTTATTTTATTTTCATTTTTTCCTTTTTGAATAAATATTTAAACATTATTTTATTGGATTAAACTCTATTAATTCAGAAAAATCCTCAAAAATTCTCAAAAATAGAAGATGTCATCTTAAACATTATTGTGAAGTCAGATTTTCAAAATTCATCCCCGATTGTTAATTAAAAATCCCAGTGTCAGCCTATATCACCGATCGACCCCAAATTGAGATTCTTCTCTAATAATCCTCAAAAAATTTCCAAAATGCTAGAAAAAATATAATAATGGAAAATAATATCTTGAGCTAAATGCCCTCAATCCGACTACAAGGATGATTAAATCAATATCAGATAACAGTATTGACATACGTATATCGGGACCCGAGGGTAACAGTAACCTCTGGGTTTAACCTCTCTGAGTTTTAAAAAATCCTCTGGACATTTTATATCCTTAGCCTGGTAGGCGGACCTAACGTCAGCACTTTACTACTAACTTCGTTCAACCATAGATGCCCTGTGAGCATGGCTGTACGATGAGCGGTAGTATGGCGTTCATACGCATGCCACGACATGTGCTTTTGGCTGTGCTGCGAGCGGTAACCATGTGAGGCGTGATAGCATCTAGTGTTGTACATTAATTTTTCTCCAGTTTGTTTAGCTTCACTTGCTTGCTTACTAGCTTGCTTACTTGATAACTCGATTAACTCTTTTTTTGATAGTTGTGAAGAGTTTGAAATCTCTACATAAACTATTTTTCAAAACTAAATGTTTTCCAGAGTTCGTACCGATTTTCCATATTGGTACCGTTTTCCTATTTCGTGTTGTTTGACAGATGATATCTGTTGTATTATCGCTTGATGTGCTTTCACCTATCTGTTATTTCCTGATACCTACTTGTTGCACATGTCTGTTATTACTTAACACCTACCTGATATTACTTAACATCTGACATGTGATCACCTAACACTTGCCATGCCTGATACTTGACTTTTATAATTATCCATTATAGAAATGATGACCTGATATCCTAATATATATATATATTTCAGTACAATATGTACATGATACACTTGACATGCTCCAGCTTATTCCCGTACACTGATAATTATCTGATAAATGATAAAAAAGATAACTTATATCGGGTAAGGGTGAAACAGATGGACTTCAATTGTGGTTTTGTTTACAATGGTATAGGGGTGTTGTGCAACTAAAATCTTAAGGTTTTACCTGTGAGCCCCCCAGGTGTTCTGAGTGGGGTAGTTCTTACACCCTGGCTATTGTAATTAATTCATCATGAATGCTTAGTGGTACGGGCCTGAAGAAATGTCAGGTTATTAGGTCGTTGTTTCAAACATACACGGAACCCATTGTAAACATAATTCATTGGTCTCATCATCAGTTTTCAATAACCAACCTTGACTTACTAATATATGGATGTATGTGCATTAAGTCCTACGCTAAGACACATAATTAGATATATGAGTCAGACGAGTAATAATAAAAGATGTTAATTAATAATTCATTGTTCATTTTGCAATTCAGGTTGTGTGAACTCTGGTTACAGTGACATGAGACATAGGGTATATAGATGAGGGTTTCTTTATTTAGATTATTTCTTTGATGTACTAGTCTCATGAAGATGTGATCTGAGCTTGTACGGCTGGTCTTGCTTGTATTCGGCATTATCAGTTTTATCAGTTTTCTTTCAGCTTTATGATATTTTCATAATTTAGGAGACAACTCAGGTTATATGAACTCGGGATACGGTGACATGAGGTATATAGTATATATATGAGAGTTTCCTTATTTGGATTATTCCTTCAATGTACTAATCTCACAGATCTGTGATTTGGGCTTGTATAATATGTTTTGCCATATTCGCTCTACTTATAGTCTCCTTACATGTTCCTACATGCCTGAGCTCACGACACGGTTTTAATGCATACTTATGATTCAAATTTATCGGTACAGGTGTGCCTACCTATGCATACCACTTAGCCCTCGCCTCACCACTCGTTGGGAAGTTCTGACTCCTCTGGATCTGCATGTTCAGATCCTAGAGCTTGGAGCTTGTGGATTCTCCTGATTGCTCACCAGAGTGGCACAGTGAAGGCATGGATCTCTGGCATACCATCCAGAGTTCTTTTTTTTTCAGGCCCCCTGCTCATCTCTTGAGTTTCCCTTTTGTCACTCTTGAGCATCTTTTGCACTGCTCATAATTGTATATCTCTTTATATTCTCGCATTTGCGCCTATCGGTGTATAATATTCTTATAATATTATATCACATACTATGATAACTTTATAATTGTACTCATATGTTGGAATGTATAATGCACCACATACTTTCGTACTCTGATTCTTGCCTATCTTGATACTTAGCATATATACATCGCCGTAACGTCTTCGTACCCGCGAGATCGAGGCGTTACAGAAAAGCTTCCATCGCATCTCTCCATGAGGTTTGACCCGCTTTAGCTCTTGCTACTATGGATATATTGTGAAAAACAGAGACATGCATCAATCTAGATAACATCCTTCTAACCCTTAACTATTTCTCTGCTTTTCTCGCAATCAAATTTTGGCGCCGTTGCCGGGAGGGAACGGTACAGTTTTCTTTCTTAAACCCTAATATCTTTGTTTTTGTGTGTAGATTGCAGAACAGGAAAACCTTCTGTAGATAAATATATTTAAGTGGCCCTAGGACTCTGCATCCAAAGCAGAGCCCCTAAGCCCTCAACAAAGCCACGCAAATGCAGTCATGGCACGCAAACGTGGCTTGTTTGAGTTCACTACTTACCTGTTTTCTGTAGGACTGCCTAAAATTGCAAAAGTTTTATCACATCCCACAATCAACATTTATGTAATAGGGTATGTGACGAGAGCTGTCGACGCATTTTCAAAACAAATACGTTAAGCCTCCGCACATTAATTCAAATAATAAGGTCCACAATTATTCCTGCTTTAAAGAAATCAAGTACAATAATGTCAACAAAGGTATCACTTATTACAAACATAATAAAAATAGAAATAAGACAATGTTAGTTTCTCACAGGATAAGAATGAGTAACTGCTTATTGAAGATCTGCGATGTGCTCAAAGTACTCCTGGTCCTATAGAGTCTCCAGATTTGAACCTGAGCAAGCAATCACCGTCAATAAGAACCTCGTGAGTGATAGAATGAAGGAATAAAAGAAACATGCTAAAATAGTAGCCACATGCACAATGACATATAATATGCTAATGCTGGGTATATTGAAATCATATAAATGTACAGTAATATTTACTACATGGATGCATAACAATATAATTAATCAATGATAAAGACATATTATAAAGTTTTTATCATTTGATGTTTATTGTTAAAGGTCTAGTTATTTGAAAATGGTAGTTGGAGACGGAAATCTCTGTTTTAGGTGGGTCCCATACATCCCAGGACCACGACTTTAGCTTTCCGATGCTGAACTAGGTCGTACCTCTAGGTACTCAGTAACACTAATGGTAACAGTAATAGTAAAATTATAAACAGTAGACATTGAACAGATAGGATGTCAGTCATCCCCGAGAATCCTGCAGTGAACCCTCTTTCTACTGCGCAACCTATATCCTAGGTTCACCTAAAATATCGATATTGTCTCCTCTATCAATTTCTCCATTCCCGTATAAGTTATTTAAATGATTAAGTCACTTAAGTTACCGTGTATGAATAATAACAATAATGATGGCAGTGAAACAGTAAAAACAGTATTTAACCCGGTGACTATGGTACCATAGTTCATTACATTGTCATTATATTTCGATCTGGCAAATCACACAGTAAATATCAGTAAATAACATAAGATCCCAATATCTAGTTTCTCTTTTTTGGAAATCTTGACAAATTTAAATATTTTTCCAAATGGCAACAATCTACAGTTCGAACAATTCTATTTCTAGCAACTGATAAATGTTCACTTAGCATATATTTAAATTATTTACAAGCAAGAAGAATATTAGTAACTTTCAAAAATACATAGTTATTTTAAGTATATCAACAACATATAACCAAGCAATTATTCAAACGTAAATTTCTTTATTCTAGAAAATGTACGATCAATTTACTAATTATACATTTAATGTAAGAATAAATAGACATAAGAATAAATAGACATCCCTCAAAAGAAGAAAATAATAAAATAATAAATAAAAAGTAATTTTAAAAACACTCACCTGAGCTTATCACAAGTCCAAGTATCAATTTTTATAATTCGAGGAAATTTACATTAAATACATTCCAATTAGAAATTTATCAAACTTTACATAAGATATCATAATTCGAGGTTATCTAGTGTTTTAATCAAATGTGAATGGTCCAGAGCTTAGAACAAGGTTGTATGAAGATGTATTAAGTTTATAGGATTTATTTAGATTTCATTTTCTGATTTTTATTGGGTTTAAATAGGTAAAAACATGAACATCCCTTAACGGGTCTGAATGTTACAATAGCCTGTTTTAACTTTGAATGAAGTAATTCAGTTCAATATGTTCAAAAATGACACCAAAGTTTTACAGTAACTTATAGAAGTCACCTAAATTTCATTTCTATTTTTATTTAATTTTTTTGAAATTTTAATCTAACTATTTAAATTGTTTTTCAATAGACTAACGGTTTATTTTGCAGTCAGGTTGGGTTCAGGCAGACTGGAAAAGCAAAAAGTGGGCTGGACTAGGTTGTGGGTCAGGCTGGCTGCAGTTGTCCTTTTTTTTGAACTGGGCTGCATTGTACAAGGCCTGTTGCGGTCAAGACCAGCAGACAAACCCAGGTGCTGCCTGCACCCAGTTTGGGCTCTGGTAGCCCCTGCACAGACCCAGTCGGGTCTTTACAGAGAGCAGCTGCTCTCAGCCGAGAGCAGCGACAGTATTTTATTTTATTTTATTGGTCCAAAAATCAGGTTGAGAATTTTGTTTTTTTAAGAAAAATATGTAAACTAAGATGTTCATTGCTAGGTTCCCATATGTATTTTAGCTAGATTTTTTATTGAGTTTTGATGCATTAAAAAGAATCATGGATAATCATTGGCTAGACATGATATTCAACAAAATATTTATATTGAAATAATTATGAGAAAGAAAATGATTACTTACTTGGATTGATTCCCTTAGCTTGCTCCTTAATCTCCACACCTCGAACACGTTCCTCAGTCATGATCGATTTCAAGGAGAGAGGAGAACAGAGAATAAAGGAGTTGAATTTATGGTTCTCTCTTCTTGGGAGGAAGAATAAAATAGGACATTATAATTTATTAGGTTAATATTTAGATTTAGATTTTTAGCCTATAGGTTACAACTAATCAATCAAGTTGTTAAGGAATCAACAAAGATCTTATGAGATCTTTCAGTTCTAAATTGAAATTTGAAAATTGACTTTAAATTTTGTTCAAATAAATTGGGTCACCTCATAATACAAACCAATATGGCATCATTGTTTAGATATTAGGATTTGATATAGTAGAAAATGAGTTCGAATCTTGGCATATGCAAATTAAGCACACACATTTTTTTCTTTTCCACTTATATTATTATCATTTTATTAATTTTGGATCTTACACAAAAAGAGTATTACAATCTATCCACCTAATTAGAAATTTCGTGATCGAAATTTAAATTCAAGTGGAAGAAAGAAGTTACCTAATTATCATGAAATAGGTGAGGATAGCAATCATGGATATTATCCTCTTGCTCTCACATCGCTTCTCCCGGAGATCGCCTACCACAAGACACCAGAACAAGCAGAATGATCTGGTTTTTCAATTCCTTAGTGGTCCGGTCCAGAATAGTTATAGGTCTCTCAGTGCAGGATAGATCCGACCTAATCTCCAAATCATTATGATCCAAAATATGACTGTCATCTCGAACATACCTCCTCAACTAAGAAACATGGAAGACATCATGCACGCCATCCAAAAATAGGGGCAATGCCAGTTTATAAGCCATTTCTCTCACTCGATCTAAAATCTCCAAAAAGGTCCTATGAACCTGGGACTTAGCTTTCCTCGTACCAAATTTGATTGTTTCTCTCGAAGGAGATATATTTGAGAATACCTTATCTCTAATCTCAAACTCTAATGGCCTTCTGTCCAAGTCTTCTCATTATTTCTCTCTATCCTGAGCCGCCTTGAGAAACTTATGGATGATCTTGACTTTCTCAACTGTTTGAGTTATAATCTCTGGTCCCAATAGTCACCTGTTACCAATATCATCCCAACATAAAGGAGATCTACACTTTCTTTCAATAATGCTTCAAAAGGTGCCATCTTAATACTAGTCTGGTAGCTGTTGTTATAGGCTAACTCCGCCAAATGCAAATGATCCTCCCAAGGCCCCTTGAAGTCCAGCATGCATGCCCTCAACATTCTTTAAGAATTTAAATCGTCCATTCTGATTGTCCGTTAGTCTGTGAAAGATATGCAGTGCTAAACTTCAAGCGTGTTCTCAAGATTTCTTGGAAACTTCTCCAAAAGTGGGATAGAAATCTAGTATCTCTGTCGGATACAATGCTGGCTATCACACCATGGAGTCTAACCACCTCCTGCATCTACTTCTCCGCTAACAACTCCGTAGACTGTCCAAGTTGGAAAATAATGAAGTGTGCTGATTTTATGAGGCGATCCACTATAATCCACACTGCATTATTACCCTTCTGGCTGTGAGGTCATGTAATGACGAAATCCATAGTGATGTGCTTCCACTTTCATTCCGAAATTGGTAGAGGTTGAAGTAGTCTAGGTGTTCTCTGATGTTCCGCTTTCACTTGCTAGCATACCAGACACTTTGACACATATTGAGCAATCTCCTTTTTCATTCCACGCAACTAGAATCGTAGTTTCAGATATTGATACTTCTTCATCCCTCTTTGATGTATAGAATAAGCAGAAATATGGGCTTTTCCTCACACTTCTTGTCGAACTTCTCCCTTTGACACATAAATCCTAGTACCAAAACGAAGTGTTCCATCCACATGGATCTGCATATCTGACCTCAACCCTGCTTTTACTTGCTCCCTGAATTCTTGCAACTTGAGATCATCACCCTGAGCCTCCCTGATCTTCTCCAAAAAGATCGGTTGAATTTGTATAGCCAACAACTGTCTAGAAGCTTTCCCCTTTGTGGTTGTCTTGCGGGAACGAGTGAAGGGACTAGAGAGTCCAAAGGAGTTCAAATATGAACTCACTTGTAGGTGTTGCGGCACAGAGTGATCCGGTGGGATCGTTTTATAGTGAAAATCCTTCATAGTGTTGAAGGCAGGGAAGTAGAGTAAGTGTGCTCGAACCTCGAAACAAATCTCCCGTGTTTGCGATTGCTCTATCTCTCACTTGTCTTTATGTCTTACTTATGCTTATTGCTCATATCTTTGCTTGCTTGATATATCTGTGCTCATATTGCTATATGCTTGGGAATTATTTGCTCACACTTGTATTCAACCAAGAGAGCCAAAGTGGCACCTTAACTCTTATCTAGAAGAATCTTGAGGAGATAGTCCAGAGCCCTTCACGGGGAATTCGGCTACACTCTTAGGTTATACTTGGTGTGTTGTGCATAAGAATTTATAGTTTGCATAAATAGTTTTAAATTCCGCATTAATTCATCATTAGATTAGCTAGTCACCTACTCACCCCCTCTAGGTGATTTCAGCCTCTAGATGTTTGCCATTTAAACATTAAGAATCTCTAATAGTGGCAAAATAAACATGAATGCCTAGGGCTTTGAGGTACATAGACATCTTAACTTTTCAAGTTTGGATGTTAAGAGTGTCAAAAGTGGGAGGTGACATGACATCCATCTGTGTGTACAAATATTGTGATTAGATATAAAATGAGGATCTTTAACTCAAGATTGTTAGACCCAAATCAAGAGCACTTAGCTCTAATACCAATTGAAATCACCTAGAGGGGGTGAATAGGTGACCAGCTAATCTAATAATGAATTAATGCGAAATTAAAACTATTAATGCAAACTAAAAATATTATGCACAACACACCAAATATAACCTAAGAGTGTAGCCGAATTCCCCGTGAAGGGCTCTAGACTATCTCCTCAAGATTCCTCTAGATAAGAGTTGAGGTGTCGCTTTGGCTCTCTTGGTTGAATACAAGTGTGAGCAAACAATCCCCAAGCATATAACGATATAAGCACAAATATATCAAGCAAGTAAAGATATGAGCAATAAGCATAAGCATGATATAATGACAGAGAGATAGAGAGAGCAATCGCAAACATAGGAGATTTGTTTCGAGGTTCGAGCACACTTGCTCTACATCCCCGCCTTCAACACTATGAAGGATTTCCACTAAAAATCGATCCCACCGGATCACCCTGTGCCGCAACACCTACAAGTGAGTTCACACTAGAACTCCATTGGACTCTCTAGTTCCTCTTTTGTTCCCGCAAGAACAACACACCGCAAGCACGCAAGCTTGTCGATGCCACACCTCTACAATGAGCTCTCACTAGAACTCAAAACACCGCGAACCTGCAAGTCCGCCTCCTCAAAGTACAAAGATGAAAACTTTGGTGATCACAACACTTTGATCACCTAAAATCCTCTCACAATAAATATCCCTATAGGATTGATATAGCAATGGATAGCTCAAGTGTTTGTGAGAAAACTAGGATTGAAGTTGTAGTGAAAAACACAAGAAATCACTTTTTGAAAACTCTTGATAAACTCTCCTTTTGAATGGAAGTATTAGGCTCTAAAACAAGTGGAGATAAACACTTAATAGAGTAGGAAAAACTAGCTTTGAAACTCTCCAAAAATCTTATCTCAAACAGCCCAAGGGAAGCCCAATTTATAGGCTACTCAAAAACTAGCCGTTGCAGGCCAGGTCAGCAATCTGGACTGCTGGCGGTCGACTGCCCGGTCGACCGGCCAACGATCAGACTTCTGACCGTTGGACCAGCAGTCGACCGTGGCCTGGATACAGAGAGCAGAGCTCTCTGTCGGTCGACCGCCCGGTCGACCGGGGCCATTTACAGAGAGCAGAACTCTCTGGCGGTAGACCGGGTCGGTCGACCGGCCCTCCTGCCAAACAAGGCGTGCACATTTTGTGCACATCAGTTGACCGCCCGGTCGACCGACCTCTGGCTCGGTCGACCGTGCGGTCGATCGGCTGAAGGCCAGAAAACTGTTTTTGGGGATTTAAAAACTTAGCTTTTTATCTTTAATAAAATCTCATAAATCCACAAAAAATCTACAAAAATAAGTTCAGTAATACACTTTGATAAACTAATATGTTTGAGTAAAAATCAAAACATGTTACAAACATTTTGAACTATTTTTGTAGCTTGAAATTTTTGGCTTAAAGCAAAAATCGTATTTTTCCAAATTGATTTTTTCAAAACTTCTCTAAATACAAAAATAAGATATTTTAAATACTTTTAAAGCTTAGTGTATATGGATATGATCCGCTACACATATGTGATGAAATATCTATATTTTTGACATTAAACTCTAAAATAGTTTTGGTTAAAACACATGTATATATGAAGCTCCAAAAACCAAAACGGTATTTTTCCATAATGAAAATTCTTTTGTATTTTTCCAAAATGAAAACTCTTTTATAAAAACTCATCTAAATCTTGTGTGTGAGTGTAATGATACTTGAGCAATCCACCAACTATTATATCCTTTACATTTTATCTAAAAATAAAATCTTAACAAAATAAATCTAGAAACAAGTTTTCTCTTGAAGGTCTTCACTTGAAAATCTTTTTCTCCTTCTTGACTTGGTCCAAATCTTGATCCAAAGAGGTAGACTCTTCTTGAGTATTTGATGTGGTCCTGATGTATAAGCTCTTGAATCAACACGTGTTAGCTCCAAAACTTGACTTTAAATCCTTTATTGAAGCTAAACACCTACTAAGATCTTGATCACAAGTCTAAGATTAATTAAACACAAGATCATTAGTACTATAACTACATGAGTTAATCATCATCAAAACTAGAGAGATGGGCCTTTGGGCCAACACAACTCTCTCATGTTCTCTCCACGTAGATGTAGGCCAAGTTTGGGCCAAATCATGTTAAAACCTCATGTTATTTGGTTATTTCTCTTTTATCTATGTGTCGCTAGTTTGTTTTACAAATTAGTTTTTCTTTTGCAAGTATTGTCATATCGCCAAAGGTTTTTTGCTGCACATAACAATTGGTATCAAGGAGCACCAGTTGTATATCAACAATTGGTATCAGAGACTAATGATTATCGAAGAAAGGCAATATGTCATAGATAGGAATTTCTGTGAGCAAGTTCGAGGTCAAGAAATTTAGTACCATAAGAAATTTTGGTTTATGGCAAAAGAGGGTCAAGGTTTTGCTAGTATAATAAGATATTCACAAGACCTTGCAGGAAAAGTCAGCAAAATCTGCAGTTACGTCATATGAGCATTAGGAGAAGATGGATCAAAAGGCGACAAACATAATCCTGTTATGTCTCTCAGACGAGGTTATGTACAATATGATTGGTGAAGAAATGGTTACGAAATTGTGATCAAGGTTAGAGACATTGTATATGATGAAAAACCTCTACAACAAGCTATATCTCAAGTAACAACTATATGAGTTATACATGAAGGAAGGGACAGTGGTGTTGGAGCATTTAAACTTCTTCAACAAGGTCATCTGTGAGCTTCTATATTTGATATTAAGATCGATAAGGAGGACAAGCCGTTGATTCTTCTCAGTTCGCTTCTACAGTTATACTATTACATCATCACCACCATACTAAGGAAACTTTCATCTTTGACGTCACATCAACTCTCTTGTCTAATGAGATTAGAATAAGGCCAAATCAAGAGGGGCAGGAAGGATCAGGTTTGTTGGTCACAGGAAGGAAAGGAATGGGAGAAGGAAAAGAAAGTCTGGGCTCATTAAATATATGTCACTTTTGTTACAGGAAAGATCGTTGGAAGAATGACTGCAAATATCGGCAAGAGTGGCTGAAAAGGGTAAGCTACAGAGGTAGACATAGCAATAAGCGGTGTAGAGGACACTGAAGTATTAATGGCTTCCTATGAAGATAACACTTCTCAATGTAAAGGCTGAATATTTGATTCAGGTAGTATGGTTCATGTTTGTTCCAAAAAGAGTTGATCAAGTCCTTGGTTGCAAAGGAAAAAAGGATTATCAAGATGGGGGGTGAATTAGCTTGCGAGGTTATTGACACTGGGACAGTCAATGTTACAAAAAGAAATAAGATAGTGCGTGCTTTGGAGGCAATCCGGTATGTCCCGGAGGCACGGGACAATCTTATATCGATAAGGGTGATTGATGAAGAAGGATGTCAGATCTAAGTGAAACAACGCATCGTCACACTTAGCCAAGGAGATAGAGTAATTCTGAAAGAAAAGAAGTATGAAGGGTTATACAAGCTAAAAGAAAAAACTCAGTGCGAGGTGAATTTTAAGGATAAGTTGAAAGCTTATCGCGAGGTAGAGCTTCAAGGAAACAACAATGGGACAAGAACTGGGTCAAAGTATTGAGGAAAGAGAAAGGATGCATTAGTGCAAGGCCCGAGATGTCCCAAACCATGACAATAATTAGCTGGGAAAGGGTGAAAGTGTTAAAGTTTTCAAGGTACGGTTACAATCAAGGAATGAATCAAGGTACAATTCCAAAATCTCAAAGTGTTTTGTTAAAGGCTTGTAAGGCAAGTCAAGGTGGAGAGAAATTGCCTTATTTTCAAGAAGGAGATGATGGTCAAGAAGATGTAGTTGAAGTGGAGAAGAAAGAAGAGCTTGAAAAGAAAAAAGCAAATCTAAAAAATATGGTGGCAGTTGACATGCCTGTCAACTGCACCAAGTAAGTTATTGATAGGACCTATCGATAGCAAGATACAGAGAAGAGAACAAAGCTCAATTTTTTGATAGGCCATATCGATTATCGACAACTGACTCACCTGTCGACAGGCCTGAGAAGGCTGCCGACAGTCAGAAGTCAGAATCAGATTTTGTTTTCTTTTCTGACATGATCAAGTTTATCTTTTCTATTGGATTTCGAATAGAACTAAATTTCTATTTTATGAAGATTTATTTCTAAAGATTGGAGGCCTAGATTCTTCTAGATCATGAAAACCAACTCCTAGTTAGATTGATCAAGCTTTTCAAGCATCTGATGGCCAAGATCATCTTAGAGTTAGAATATGAGTTGTATTCTAAACTCTTGTAAATAAAGATTGTAACCTAGCGTATTGTATAATCTCAAAGAAGGAGATAAAAGAAAGCCAAGAAAGAGAAAAGGAAGATGAAGGTGCATAGAGAGAAGTTATTCTCTTGTAATCTAGGTCAAGATTCAAAGAGAAGGTGAATGCTCTTGTGTGATTAAAAAAAAAGTTAGAGCCATTTGTATCAAGTTTAATAATAAAGCTTTCTCAAGTTCTCTTCCCGTGGATGTAGGCTAAGTTTGGACCAAATCACGTTAAGTTCTTGTGTTATTTGGTTATTGCTTTTTTGTCTAAGAATTGCTAGTTAGCTTACTAAATTAGTTTTCTTTTTGCAAGTACTGTCATATCACCATAGGTTTTTTCCGCTGCACACAACAATTTTATTAAGGAGCACTAGTTGTATATCAACAACTCTTTGCTCATGGATTCGAGTCATTTGCTCGTGAATTCGAGTGCTTTTCTTACTTGAAGGTATCCTTTTGGGCTCATTGGTACTGGAACAAAATCTAGCTGGCGTAGTTCACTTCCTTTTCTTTGTCAGACGTCCAATTCTAATCACAGCTTTATTAGTATAAGATCGGGTTCGATACATCTTATAACAAGTATGGATTCAAGGTCACTTCAAGTATGAAAATAGATGGACTAGTTAGTTGATAATCAAAATCATACATTTACATATAAGATTGTTTTGGTTCATTTTGAAAATGAGCACAGCACATGAACAGTCATCAATTGTTCCAAATTGAAATTAAAACTCGAGGCTACCTATGGATTGCACTGTCATTCTCAAATGAACCATAGCCATCTATATATAAACATTTTGTGTTGATTATTCGACAAAGATGCCCATTAATTTTCATCAGAGGAGAGACCCTGAATCAGTACAATGGCAGACAAGAAATAGCTAATAGTTTCGTCTAGAACTTTCTTTATTGTTGGTACTAGATTTTTGGCATGTGTTATGTGCATGCAACAAATGTAGAATCGATGAAAAACAAATTTTATTAAGGATTTTTCTTTATACCTTTTCTTAAATATGCTTTTGCTTTTATTCTAGATAACTCTATTAAAATTTAATGGAAAGGAAGAGACCATTCATCTTCTTTTCTGAGATAAGTGTTATGTTTTTTGTCCTCTAATAAATGTTAGAAATTTTCTTTTGAGATTGTAATCCCTAGTAGATATCTTTTTTTATTATTTCAAACTTTTTCTCTAAGATAGGGATGGTCAAGATTCAAGTCTAGTTAAATAGTTATAACTTATGGTTAGATTTTGTTTGAACGTGACACAAATGTGAGTGAACAACAAATTAACATTCTGATCAAAAGATTTGTGCTTATAACGGTTAGATATTGGCAAATTTCCTTTTCCTTCACATAGTTTCTTTACTGGTACGATAGATCCTTACAGCGCAGTAGTGTTTATTGTTTTTAGGCTCTCGTTAAACTGTACTTCTTTCAAGTAACGCTGAATATACTTTAATATTTTAAAATTATGGGAGATCAGGTAAATATGACTTTCGTGCGCATAGTCATCTATAAAAGTAATGAAGTAAAAGTTACCACTCTGAACTCTAACATTTATAGGGCTACTGAGTTGTCAGATTTGTTCAAACAATATTGATCTTTAGTAGCAAATATCATAATTATTTTTTTCGCTAGTTAATAGTCACTACACATCGGGATTCAACTGTATAATCGGAGGGCCATGGTGGTCGGACTTATATTTAATGGAATATGTCGCGCATATGGGGCTTCGAAGTGGAGACCGATGGGGAGTGAAGTTCTTGACAACCCATGTCTAGCCACAATGTCAACTGCGAGGGACAAATATCACAATTGTTGTCATCCAATTTCTCTCTTGTAATGGTTTTGGTGGTCATGATCCACCACAAAGATAAAAGAACATTTTGGTTTCATTGAGTGAGCACAGTATACATACATACGTACGTACGTACGTACATACGTACGTACATACATACATATATATATATATATATATACACACACACACACACACACATATATATATATATATATATATATATATATATATATATATATATATATATATATATATATATATATATATATATATATTTTGTGAAAAGTGAGTAAGTTTTATTTATATCCATGAACAAATAGTACAATAACAAAAGTGTGTAAACTAGGCTACTCTAGCTTTTAATCTTAGAGAACTATAGAGAGGGGAGAGGACCATAGTCGACACCCTCAACTATAGTAATCAAAGTAAGAAACTAAAATTGACCCAAAGCCCACAAGTAGAAACCAGTACTATTCTATACTAAATCATATTATACATATCAATAACAAGTTCTATGATATATCAGAATATCAGAAGAACTTGTTTGAGCAAATGCATTGTCCTCCACAACCTGAAGTTGCCCGTCCTAAAACCTGAAATGTCCAATGCTATTCTTCAACATTCCAATTGGAAAGCACAGTAGACAGGGTACTGCTTCTATTACTTTTCCAGTTGCAGGTCCTTAGAAGCTCCCTAATATCCTCATATAATCTTCTAAAACCCTGGAATATCCTGTTATTTCTCTCCTTTCAAATGTGCCATGATAGCTTTGCCAGGACAGTTGATTTAGTCTTAGCCTTGAATTTGTCTTGAATGACATGAGCTTCTTCTTGCAGGGATCCAATTTGGCCTGACAGTCCTAACTTAAGTTTACAAAGAGTCCATAAGTATGCAGTATACTGGCAGTCAAAGAAAAGATGTGCAACACTTTCTTGTCCCAAGTGACATAAAACACATTGATCGGTTTTTATAACACAAATTACTTTCAGGAAGTCCCTTGTCAAGAATTTATTTTTTAAAGCTTTCAGCAAACAAATTGACATCTTAAAACTATGTGGTAGATACCATACTACACTTGCTAAGTGGAAGTGATTTCCCTAAGTTCTAACTAAATCCCATCCAGATTTTGTTGACCCAAAGGCTTATCGCTCTAGTTTTGATGATGATTAACTCATGTAGTTATAGTACTAATGATCTTGTTTTTATATAGCTTCAGATTTTGTATCAGAATCTTAGTAGGTGCATAGTTTCATCAAAGAAGTTTTTGGAAGTTAACACATGTAGATCCAAGAGCTCGCGATTCAAGATCGCATCTAGCACTCAGTTGGAGTCAAGCTCTTTGGATCGTGTTTGAATCGAGTCAACTTGGAGAAGGAGTTCTACAAGAAGACTTCAGTTTGTGTTTAGTTTAGTTTTGTTTAAATCTTGTGTAAAGATAGATAGTGTTGATATGCTCAAGTTCACACACAAGTTCGATATGTTTGGTTTTTCGGTTTAACCGATTTTTGGATTTCGAATATATATATATATATATATATATATATATATATATATATATATATATATAGTTTTCATGAATAGATAGAATCAAAACAAGTTTATATGGTTTAATGTATATTGGATATGATCTATATACATATATACTTCATATATTTAGAAAAACTTATTTTGATGATCCTATTCATGCGTTTTGAGTTTTGTAATTAACAAAACTTATTGTTGGATTTCATTTCAAAAATATAGATATATCTTTAACATGTGTATTGAATTCTATCCATACACAATATGCTTCAAATTTGTTTCAATATCATATTTTTGTATATATACAAGTTTTGGAGAAAACGGTTTTTCATTTCAAAATCCAAGTTTTGAAAAATACGGTTTTTGTTTAAGGCCAAATATTTTATATCACAAAAATAGTTCAAATAGTTTGCAATATGTGTTGATTTTTGGTCACACATATTTTCTATTCAAATATCTTACAAGAACTTATTTTTGTGAAATTTATAGGATTTTATGGGTTTTTATTGGAGTTAAAATGTCCAAGTTTCAAGTTCTGAAATATCTTCCAGAACTGCCGGCGGTCGACCGGACTAGTGGTCAGTCGACCGGACCGATCGATCGATGTGCATGAGGACGTGCACATGGCCAGCCTACAAGGCCGGTCGACCGACTGTAACTACCCATGTCTCGGGGTAGTGCCAATCGACCGGGCGGTCGACCGACAGGCTGTGCTCGGTCGACTGGGCGATCGACTGGAGGCACAACAGTCAGAAATATGACTGTTGAGCCGGTCGATCAGCCGGTCGACCGGAAAAGCAATATGGGCATTTATGGCTGCCAACGGCTATATTTTTTGAGAGACTATAAATAAGCCATCTCTTGGGTTGTTTTGAACAAGAATTTTGAGAGCTATTTTTTTATCTTTACAAGAGTTTTGCAGCAAGTTTTTAGAAGAGTTTTTGTGCCAAAAAGATTTATTTTTATTTTGTTTTCAAGGGTTGGAAAAATCAAAGAAAAAGAGAGTCATTGGGAAATTGGTTTTGCTCTTCATTTCTATTTCATTCTAGTATTTTTCCAAGTATTTTTCTTTGAGATTTGTTTTCCAAACACCTTATTTTCTCACACTTGAGCTATCATCTCTATCATATCTATAGGATCTTATTTTTGCGGGAAATATTGTTTGTGGTCTATTGTGATCACCAAGAGTTGTTTGCGGTCTATTATGATCACCAAGAGTTGTTTGTGGTCTATTATGATCACTGAGTTGTAATCTTTCCTTTGCTTTGGGTTTGTGGTTATTCCTCTTATGTAGAGGTGATTGTGGTTGAGTTTCACTTTGTGCCTTCATCCCTCTTTTGTAGAGGTGATTGTGGTAGAGTTTGGCTTCGTGTTTTTATGCCTCTTGTGTAGAGTGATTGTTGTTTTGGCTTTGTGCCTTGCCTCTTGTGTAGAGGTGGTTGTGTTGGAGAGAGGAGTTGTATACTCTAAGTTTGTAATTGCAAATTCCTCGGTAGAGGTTCTCTTTGTGGGAGGTTTTGTGTGGACGTAGTGGAAATCCTGCTATGTGAAGGCAGGGACATAGAGCAGTGGCTCGAACCTCAAAATATATCTTGGTGTTTGTGTTTGATACACTATCTCTAAACTCTATCTCTCTCATATCTTGTATTGCTTTATACTGATCATATTTCATACATTCTTGGTATTGTTTGTGTGCCCATACTTGTGTTGAACCAAGAGAGCTTCATATAGCATCTCAACTCTTATTTAGAGGAATCACGAGGAGATAGTCCAGAGCCCTTCACGGGGAATTTAGCTAAACTCTTTGGTTACACATAGTGTGTTGCAATTATTTTTTAATTCTGCATCATTTGTCATTAGATTATCTATTATACCTATTCACCCCACTCTAGGTGTATTTTCAATTTGTATCAAAGCCTACATTCCTGATATTAGGTTTAACTACCTAAAAGTGAGATCTTGGATTGCTAATTTAGTATTGCATTTGCACATATATAGTCTATACACTCATGGATCACCTTGCCCCTCCCTTGTATAATATTACCAACATTGATATTTGAAAAGTTAGGATAAGTGCTTACTTAAAAGCCCTAGGTTTGCATGCATATTTTGTCACTACCAAGAAAATCTATTTTGATAATAACAAGTACACTGAGGCTAATACACAAGCCCTAGATGCACTAAAGCATTCACTTAGTAAAGAATATTTATCTATGAATTCTCATTATAATTCCGTTTTTATAGTATAGAACACATTGACCTCTCCCAATATACAAATGATAAACTTGTGAAGAAGGAATCTAGTGGAGATGAGTCCGACGAAGCTTGCTACATTGTCCAAGGGAATGACTCCCTTAAGATACATTCGGATACTCAACTAGATGATAGTGCTAATTCTTCAGGCGATGACAATATGAATGCGGATGCCTTAAATGAAGAACTTTCCCTATTTTGTGAAACTTGCTAGAAAAATATAAATTTTTGAAAAAGAAAAGTCTTAAATTAAAAGAAAAAAATGAAAATTTATTTTCAAAGATAAGCATGGTTTCACAAGAGAGGTTTGAGATTTCAAGTGAATGAGACTCCTTGAAAACCCAACTTGACCTTATTTTAAAGAAAATGATATTTTGAAGAATAAAAATAATTTTGATGATGTTTTGAAGAATAATGAGGTTTTATCTTCAAAACTTGATTTGTTATAAAGAGAACAATTCTTTGAAAAATAAAATTTCTTTGATTTCAAAAAATTGGAATTTATTTTAAAAGAAAATACTTCTTTGAAAAATTATTTTGATGCTTATGTTTGTCATGTTCCTATTGTCTCTTTTTCTATTGATAAATATGTTGCTTGCTTAACATCTTCTTCAATTATTAAAAATAATATATGTGCTTTGAAGAAGAGTGTAGATTGTTTGGGCTCCACTTTGAGACAATGTGTTATGGATCACAATAGAATCCATGTTTCGAAAGAAACAAGTTTCTCATATGCATGCACACCATACACGGCATATACATGCTCATTATGATCACACACATGATTCTATGTATGCTCATGTGTACACTTGTATACATTGTGGACGTACGTGCCACCTTACAAAGTTTTGTTATGATAGAATAAATGACTAAAAATTTGCAAACAAATTTGTTTGGGTTAGGAAAGGTGCTAACCCTCATGGACCCAAGAAAGTGTGAGTATCAAACTTCACCCCTATTTTATTTGACGTAGGTGTGGGCTCTCGCATGACGTGAGCGGTATTGGTGCCTTGATGGTGGATGCGTTTGAAATTGATGGACACTACATTGGATGCATCATCTTCAAGGAAGTTTGGTAGGAAGACCACCATGATTTGGAGACTTAGAGATTAGCCCTATTGGTTTTGATAACTATCTTTAACTCCTTATTTAGCTTACATACTTTTACATTGATTTTTAGCATGTTTTGATTTTTTATGTTTATTATATTAAATGCATATATTAATTAGACTTAAGATATACATATGTAGTATTTAAGATACACCCATATTTTTATGGACTATTATTTTTATGTTCTCACTATAGTTTAGCTATTGTGTATATCCTAACTCTAAAGCACGTGCATTTACCTTAATGATCATGTTTGTTTATGATTTTGCACTTCATGTTTTGATTACATGTTTAGATAAAAATTTTATTAAAACTTGGGTTTATACTTGTACAACTAATGAGCCACATTTGTTTATCATATGTTTACGCTTCATTGCTCATTTGTACCATTGGATGTACTTGTATAACCTAGTTTTGATAATTCTTGCATCTTTACTTGTTTTCCCTATTTTTGTACACCTTCATAAAAATGTGTTTATCTTCATATATATGTTAATTTTGTCTAAAACTATTGGATATACATGTTTATCCTAGAGTTACTTGCTTTTCATGCAAATTTTTTTGGACTCATTTATGTTTGGGATATGTATGTATACTTTTAGTTTCAACAAAACATACATATATCTTGAAGCGTATTTAGTCTTGATGATTTATTGCTTTTGATAAAAGAAATTCATATGAGCATCAATGCCTTATTTCCATGATTCTGTTGATTACATGAATCTTACACTCTATATTTGGTGTTTACTCATGATTTTTTGTTTCATGAGCATATATGTGCCTTATTGCTATTTGAGTGCCGATGATCGTGTGATTTTCATGTTTTCATGGGATACTTATTGATTTATTCCTTATTTAAGAATTTAATACTAGTTTTTAAATTTATCTTTAAATTAGTCTTTATTCTTCATGTCGTAGTGTTTTTCAAACTATGCTAAAATATTTTCAAATCATTATTTTTTTTGAAAATCCTACCTTCAAAGGGCGGATAGTTGGGAGATCATGCCTTGTATACCCTTATTGAATATCTTTTAAACTAGTGCATGAAAAGGATGGTAGGTATGAGTTATACACATGATCTCCATGTCATTTCATTTTTGTATACTCATATGTGTTTCATATATATGTATGCTTCAAATTTCAATTAGTATCAATTTCAATTGGTATTTTCATTTTCATACATATATATATATATATATATATATATATATATATATATATATATATATATATATATATATATATATATATATATATATATATATATATATATATATATATATATATATATATATATATATATATATATATATATATATGATTTGATTATGCTTGTTTTACAATATCTTTACTTTTTTAATTATGTTTATGTTAAGCTTGATTTTATTCCAAATGTTAATTGGTATCTTTACAAGCTTATGGATTGATTTCTATTGGTTTTTCAATTAGTATTTGAACTGCTAGTCATTTCAATTGGTATTTCATTTTGATACCAAATTAATACTATAAATATCAAAATATATTTCATGTTTCACCTTCAGTTGGTATCAAAATTTACTATTGGTATCTTAAAATTTTTTTTAAGTGGTACCAACTTTTGTTTTGTCAGCTACAATTTGATTTCATTGGTATCAAAATTATTTTGTTGACTTCAAGAAATTACAAAATTTTGTTTTAAAAAGTGATTTCAAAAATTTTGTCTTAAAAATTTGTTGATATATTTTGCTTATATGCAAAGGGAGCTTAACATATCCTCTATATATAAATTCATGTTGAAGTTTATCTCACATTGCAGAGTTTGATCACTCTTCTTTATGTGGTACACGTGTGTAAGGGGAGCTTAACATCTCTACTTATACATTATATATTATGCTTTATGCGGGTTAGGGTCTAGTCATCCCTTCTTCATGTAATGCATGTATGCAGGAGGAGTTAATTTACCGTCTCTCCTCTTCATGAATGTATATCGCATATACATCTTTATTGTTTGATTTTCCTCACCCCTTTGTTGATGAATTGACAAAAGGGGGAGAAGAGTTTTGAGAGTTTATATATGCATGTTTATATCTCTGTTTATGCATATATGTTTGTATTTAGTTTATGCATTTTATTGAATATCCTTATTGCTTATGCTATGCATGAGTTAAGGGGGAGATTCTATGAAACTTATCTTTAATCCATGCTTATATAACTCCATGAGTTTTGTCATCATCAAAAAGGGGAGATTCTCCCATCGCTCTGGTTTTGATGATGATTAACTCATGTAGTTATAGTACTAATGATCTTGTATTTATTTAGTTTCAGATTTTGTATCAGAATCTTAGTAGGTGCTTAGCTTCATCAAAGGAGTTTTTGGGAGCTAACACATGTAGATTCAAGAGCTCGCGTGTCAAGATCGCATCTAGCACTCGGTTGGAGTCAAGCTCTTTGGATCGTGTTTGGATCGAGTCGACTTGGAGAAGGAGTTCTACAAGAAGACTTCAGTTTGTGTTTAATTTAGTTTTATGTAGATCTTATGTAAGATAGATAGTGTTGATATGCTCAAGTTCACACACACAAGTTCGATATGTTTAGTTTTCAGTTTAACCAGTTTTTAAATTTCAAGTTTACATATATTTGACATGTGTATTAGATTCTATCTATACACAATATGTTTCAAATTTGTTTCAATATCATGTTTTTATATTTATATAAGTTTTGCAGAAAACGGTTTTTCATTTCAAATCCATGTTTTGAAAAATACTGTTTTTGTTTAAGGCCAAATATTTTATATCACAAAAATAGTTCAAATAGTTTGCAATATCTATTGATTTTTAGTCACACATATTTGTTATTCAAATATCTTACAAGAACTTAAATTTGTGGAATTTATAGAATTTTATGGGATTTTATTAGAGTTAAAATATCCAAGTTTCAAGTTATGAGCCAGAACTGTTGGCGGTCGACTGGACTAGTGGTTGGTCGACCGGACCGGTTGACCGCGCGGTCAACCGGTTGTAACTACCCATGTCTCGGTAGTGCCGGTCGACTGACAGGCTATGGGCGGCCGACCGGAGGCACAATGGTCAGAAATATGACCGTTGGATCAGTCGACCGGAAGGGCAATCTAGGCATTTCTGGCTGCCAACGGCTATATTTCTTGAGAGGCTATAAATATGCCATCTCTTGGGCTGTTTTGAACAAGAATTTAGAGAGCTATTTTCCCATCTTTACAAGAGTTTCGCAGCAAGTTTTTAGAAGAGTTTTTGTGCCAAAAAGATTTATTTTTATTTTGTTTTTAAGGGTTAGAAAATCAAAGAAAAAGAGTCTTTGAGAAATTGGTTTTGATCTTCATTTCTATTTCATTCTAGTATTTTTCTCAAGTATTTTTTTTTGTGATTTGTTTTTCAAACACCTTGTTTTTCCACACTTGAGCTATTATCTCTATCCTATCTATAGGATCTTATTTTTTTAGGGAAATATTATTTATGGTTTATTGTGATCACCAAGAGTTGTTTGTGGTCTATTGTGATCACTAAGTTATAATCTTTCATTTACTTTTGGTTTATGGTTATCCCTCTTGTGTAGAGAGGATTATGGTGGAGTTTGGCTTTGTGCCTTCCTCCCCGTTGTGTAGAGGTGATTGTGGTGGAGTTTGGCTTTGCGCTTTTATCCCTCTTGTATAGAGGTGATTGTTGTTTTGGCTTTGTGCCCTGCCTTTTGTGTAGAGGTGGTTGTGTTAGAGAGAACAGTTATATACTCCAAGTTTATAATTGCAAATTCCGTAGTGGAGATTCTCTTTGTTGGAGGTTCTGTGTGGACGTAATGGAAATCCTTCTGTGTGAAGGCGGGGACGTAGAACAGCGGCTTGAATTTCGAAACATATCTTGGTGTTTGCGTTTGATCCACTATCTCTAAACTCTATCTCTCTCATATCCTGCATTACTTTATATTGATCATATTTCATACATGCTTGGTAGTGTTTGTGTGCCCATACTTGTGTTGAACCAAGAGAGCTTCATATAGCACCCCAACTCTTATTTAGAGGAATCTCGAGGAGATAGTTTAGAGCTCTTCCCGGGAAATTCGGCTACACTATTTGATTACACATAGTGTGTTGCAATTGTTTTTTAATTCTGCATCATTTGTCATTAGATTAGCTATTATACCTATTCACCCCCCCTCTAGGTGTATTTTCAGATTTGAATGTAAATAGACTTAGAAGGTACAATTCCATCTCCACCTGTCTGCATAAAAGGAACTGGGAACCTGTTGACAGAGTGTGAGATTTCAAACAGAATGTAGCAACTGATCCCTCATCACCCATTGCCCATCAACCACAATATCATATACTGAGCAATCTTCCATGTGCAACAACATTCCAGTGTCTGAAGAATAAGAAATCAATGTATTTGATGTATCAGATAACCAGCTATCAAATAACAAAGAAGTAGTATTTCCATTGCAAAGTATCCTTTCCATATGAGGTAAAGTTTGAGCTTTTAAACTGCATATCCACTTCCAAGTCCCTGAATCCAGAATGTTGGCATTAACTTGTGATAAATGTTTATTATGCAAATAGTGACCTTTCATCCATTGAGACCAAATAGACTTTGAAGTACAAAGTCACCATACCAATCTAAGTCCTGAATGAAGCCTGATTGATATCAATCAGTTTTCTAATACCTGCTCCTCTTTCAGATTTTGGTTTACACATATCAGTCCACCCCCAAGTATGTATTTTATCATTTCATAAAAAATTAGAGTAAATTCTTTCTAATTCCTTGAGAACAGTACCTGGGAGTTTAAAAGACATTACCCAGTAACTCACCATATTATTAAACACACACTTGATTAATTCAATCCTTCTTGCAAAAGAAAGAAGATTAAGTTGCCAACCTTCTCCTTTGCTCCTTACCTTATCCACCATAGAAGAGAAGTGCCTTGCTTTTGGGTAAGTACGCATGAGGGGTAAACCAAGGTATCTAATAGGAAAATGTCCAACAGAAACCCCAAGAATAGCAGTAATTTCCTCCACTTGTTTGAACCCTTTACTGAAAAAGCCATAGTCTTTTGCTTATTGATTTCCAGACCAGTATACAACTGAAATTGGTGAAGAGCTTCATTCAAACCCACAGCAGATTTCCTATTTCCTTTACTGTACACCAACATATCATCCGCAAACAAAAGGTGTGACACCACCATAGTATCATTTCTCTTCAAATGCTTGATAGATCCTGAAGCTATGGCAATATCCATGATGATAGACCAAAATACCATCACTAAAACATAGGGGACAGTGGATCTCCTTGTCTTTTCCCTATATTACTCTTAAAATAACCAGTTGGTGAACCATTTAATGTCATGCCCGCTTCCTAAAATACGTTGGATGTGGAGACGTAACGAAAGTCGGCGACGCTTATACGCAAGAAAAATACCTCACGTATACGCGTTAAGCCTTAAGTAACCCAAAACAAGTTAGAAATCTAAATCATAATAAATCAATGATCAATATAATATCACATAGAAGTATCCACGCATGATATCAAATGAAATAATAAATGAAATAAAGACTGAATCTGATATACAAGAATCAAGGAAAGTACAGAAACAAGAATAAAGAATGTACCAGAATCAAATAGAGAGAATGTCCAGCTCCTCGCGAAGCGTACGAGTTCAAAGAACACCTGAACAATATAAGAAAGCGTCCAAATCGGGACGTGAAAATCCAGGGTCGTCAAAAAGCAACCAGTCAGTGTGTAAGAAAAGGGAAGTGCTTGTGCATATAAACAGTATATACAATAACAACATGATAAACTACAATCAGAAGATAACTGAATAACAATAATATGAATAAGTCTGCAGATAAAAGAATATCACTGATAAAATAAACAACTGATGACAAGATGTATAGTCAATAACTCATATCACAGTAAAACAACTACTGATGTCAGGAAGTGTAACCTAACATATGTCACTAGTCTGGTTAGTTGTTATTAACCTAACTAATATAGTACTTAGCTGTGTCACATACCACATTTTCTCACATATCAAATAATGTTATCATTGATGCAACTGCCTGCCAATGTAGTGCATGTATTTTGGAAAGGTATTGTGCATGCCCGGTACTACGGTCTAACACCCCTGACGCTGAAGTAGGACAGACCGCAAGGCCAAATAATTGAAGACCCCAGCCCCACACGAAAGAGTAAATGGTGTGGCGCTATAATCCGGGCATAACCCTAATAACTGATAACTGAATAACTAAATAACTAGGTAGTCAGTACTACCTGAGTTCTCTATGATTGGAACCTAAACTTTGTATACCATACCTAGTCCTTCCAAAATATAAGACATGCATCATCAGACAGTTACCCCTGTTTCCTGAGTTATGGTGTCTTTTATTAACAAGTAATAATATACGTTATTATTAAAGATGATTTAGTAACCAGATATCTCCAACAAATGATGATGTCAATAGTAGCTAATAACTGAAAACTATTATCTGACAACTGAATAGTTATTAACTAACATCAAATAGAGAAGACTGGAAATATAGTCACTAATCACAACTGGGTCAAATACAAGATAAAGTCCAGTCTCGGGTATACTACAACTAATTTAAGGTCAAAAGTGACAAATAGCAACACATGAAATGACGCAGAAAAACACTCATATCAACTATATATTTAAAGTGAAAACTCATTGATGTCTCTTGAAGTGATATCATAATCAAACTAGTAAAATAAATCAGACAGTCACATAAAATAATACAAATAGCATATAGACGCCTACTGACAACGGTAAATAAAGAAATGACACAAGAACACTCACATGAAATGACGGGTTTTGAAACCGAATCGCCATCTGGTATTCACTACACAAACCGATACTGATCTACAGATCATCTCGAAAATTGGTCTTCGATTCGCCTGGCTATCGGGTCCATAACGGGCACAACTTTGAACCTCCCATTACCGAGTTCAGATCACTCGAATATGTCCGAAACGCTATGACACGCAACCGAATACACAGAGGAGAAGAGGAATCAACACACACACATAACACATTCACATACATACCCATACACACATATTAACATAATACATACATACATGTATACCCACACATACATATTCAAGTATACACATACATATACCTATATACATACATATAAATACATACACATTTAAATATACATATACACTTACATATATCCATACATACACACAAACACTGATGCGCACACACTTGCATGCATGCATACACATCAACACATGCATTGCACATTCCCACACAACACACATACATACATACCATGCATTCAAATAATTTCACATGCAAGGGAGATATAAACAGAGAGAGAAATAGTGGGTGAAGGGACTTACATAATGGGGTGACTTGCGACGCGCCGACGGAGGCTCTGATGGAGGGGCCAGGGCCATAGAGGATATCGATGGAATGCCGTAGAAGAGTGGAGTGTCCTCGTGCTCACCGACAGAGAAAATCGAGCTCCTATGGGTCTGGATGGCAAGGGAAAAAGGGGACAATGGCCACGGAGGGAGGAGTGGACATCCACGGTAATGATGATTGGTTGTGCTCACGCATGGGAGTTTATTGCCGAAGTGGGCTATGGAGGAGATCATCACGCCGAGGGGGATGGGTTCTCACGACTTACAGTAAGGTCTGAACTACTGTAGAGGGGCTCGGTCGGCTGCAGTTGGGGAGCCAAGGCGAGGGAGCAAGTGCACGGTAGTTGGGAGTTGTCGTGGCCAGGGTGGAGATGGAACACGGCAAGCCAGAAAACGATGGGGCTGGCTTGGAGTGCTGTTGTCATGGCTGGAGGGTGGCTCGGTTGATGCGGCCTAGAGAAGGGGCTAGCCTAGGTTGGAAGAAGTGCAGGGGGATGGGATGGCTGTGTTGCTGTCGTGGTGGAGAGGAGAGCAGCCACGGAGAGGAGGTTATCGTGGAGCTTGGGCTCTTCGTGGAGGGATGAAGGCCTGATCATGGAGATATGCGCAGGCCAGGGGAGTGCTGGCGCTGGGTTGTTGGAGGAAGAGGATTGAGATGGGGAGGCGACTGTGGTGGCTTTGAAATTAAGGGGAGGAAAGGTAGATTAGGCTAAACTTAGGGCTTAGAATTTGAGATAATATATATAGTGAGAGATAATAGGTTATTAGGTTGGCGGGTTTGAGGGTTTAGATTAACGGGTCTACGGGTATGGATATAGAAATAGGAATAGCTATAGGATAAAAGGGTAATGGGTAATGGGACATGGGTTTGGGTCTAAGAATAAAAGAATACAATGAATATCAAATACAAATAATAATAATACTAATATTAACAAGAATAATAATTAACCATAATATTAATAATAATAACATCAATAACATTACATAATAATCATAATAATGAATAGTAATAATAATAAACACTAATAATAATAATTAATAACATAAATAATAATACTAATATTAATTAATAATAATAATAACAATAATAATAGAAATGATAATTAACAACTACCACTACCACTAATGTTTATACTAATATTAAAATAAATAAATAAATAAAATAATAGTAACACTAATAATAATTAATAAACACCAACAATATTAATAATAATAACACTAATAGTAATAACAATAAATAATAATCACAAGAATAATAATAGTAATAACTACCAGTAATAATATCAGTTAATAATAATAATAATGATAGGAATAATAGTAACAAGTAATTAAAAATATAGATATGAAAAAATGGTAATAATATATAATGCCAAATTACTATTTACTATCTTAAAAATAATTTATATATTTAATAAAATGAATTATAAATCAAGTCAATTAATAATAATAATAAAAAATCAGTAAATCAAATTAAATACTTTAGAATAATAAAAAGACTGTATTACTAATTAGGGATATTACATCTAGCATAATGGAAAAAGTTGGAGAAGACAAGCACTCCTTTATCCAATTAATCCATCTATAAGAGAAACCCATACAGTGGAGTATATAATAAACAAACTCTCTGTTTACTGAATCAAATGCCTTTTGCAAATCCACCTTTAGATATAATCTACTTCCCATTTGATTGCTGAAATCCCTTACCAATTCATGAGCATGGAGAGAAGCATCATTGATGAGTCTACCCTTGAGAAATGCACTCTGGTTAGGGAAATATGTAAGAATTATATAAACTTTAATGCGGATAAATTGCCATGGATCTAGAATCAATCATCTCAAGAAATCAAATACATAACTAAAACAATACTAAATCCATACCTGAAGCCATTGAAAGGTGGAAGAAGAACGTAGATGGATGAAGATCTGATCTTTCTCTTTAATCCTGCAAGAACCCTAATGCAGACCCTTCTTCTCTCTGTCTCCTTTTCTTTTCACAACCTTACAATTATGATAAATTCTCTTTCATATTCATAAAATAATGAGCCTAGGTTATATTCTTTTCAGGAGGAGAGATGAGGGTCTAACATTTACCAAAATAACCCTGAGATAAAACCACCCATCATGGTTCCTTTATACCTTATGTTATTATTAACTTATGTATAAATGTAACTTTAATATGGGCATCTTTAATATCAGTTAACTTTAATTAGGAATCCAATGTTAATTAACCAAGGTTATTGGGCCACCTTAATGTGAGATTAACATTCTCCCACTTGGACCATTAACCGATTAGGTTAAAAACTTTAAAAATAAATAAAAGAAAAGACTCATTTTTTTCAAAACATTTTGACTCCATTGGATTCCATACTGAAAAACCTTGACACGTGATCACGAATTTTAAAAAAACAACAACTGATAAGCCCAAATATGAAATACTGTAATACTGCAATTAGCTTGGACCATCAATGCGAGTCATAGCGGTTATACAACATCCATGTCATACTCCCTTCTATGTACCACAACATTGATAACCCTTACTAATTGAGTCCATAACCAAAATGACCCCTGTAATTGTCTTGTAAAGACATTTCCTGTTTAACAAACATCCATACATAATATGTGCACACATAATTGGATAACAGGAAACACAGAAACAAACTTTTATTGCGCAATAATGTCAATTACATAAGTACCAAAACATACATTTACAGATTGCTCAAAAGACCCATTCTAACAACATGTTCCTTAAATGTCTTTGGAGGCAATCCCTTTGTCATTGGATCAGCAACCATTAAAGTGGTACTTATACTTTCAATTGACACTTTCTGTTTCTCAACTCTTTCTCTAACCACCATGTACTTCAGTTCTATGTGTCTAGAACCATTAGAGTACTTACCATTCTTAGAGAAGAAAACGGCTGCTGTATTATCACAATATATCTTCAGCGGCTTGGCAATAGAGTCAACTACACCAAGTGCTGAGATAAAATTCCTTAACCATAATGCATGATTCGAGGCTTCAAAACATGCTATGAACTCAGCCTCCATCGTGGATGAAGCAGTGATAGACTGCTTTACACTCTTCCACGAGATTGCCCCACCTGCTAGCAAGAAAATAAAGCCTGAGGTAGACTTCCTGCTATCTGGGCAACCAGCAAAATCTGAGTCCGAATAGCCAATCACTACCAGCTGATCAGATCTCCTATATGTGAGCATTAGGTCCTTCGTTCCCTGAAGATACCGCATTACCTTCTTAGCTAATTTCCAGTGCTCTATTCCTGGATTGCTCTGGTATCTTCCCAATATCCCAACAGCATAACTGATATCTGGCCTGGTACAAGTGTGTGCATACATCAAGCTCCCAACTGCTGACGCATAAGGAACTTTCTGCATTTGACCCTTTTCTAAGTCATTTCTAGGACACTGGCTCCCACTTAATTTGTCACCCCTCATAATGGGTGCAGGACTGATTGAACACATTTCCATATGAAATCTTTCCAAGACTCGATTGATATAACCTTTCTGAGACAATCCTAGCAATCCTCGAGATCTATCCCTGAAGATCTCTATGCCAATAACATAAGTTGCCTCACCCATATCAACCATCTGAAAATTCTTGGTAAGATAGCTTTTAGTTTCATACAGCAAACCAATATCACTACTGGCTAACAAGATATCATCCACATACAGAACCAAAAAGATAAACTTGCTCCCACTAGTCTTTAGATATATACACTGATCAACAGTGTTTTCTGTAAATCCGAAAGAGGTAATGGTATCATTAAACTTTATATACCATTGCCTGGAAGCTTGTTAAAGTCCGTATATGGATTTCTTTAATTTGCAAGCCAAGTGTTCTTTACCTTCATTTGCGAACCCTTCAGGTTGCTCCATGTAAATTTCCTCATTCAAATCTCCATTTAGAAAAGCCGTTTTCACATCCATTTGATGTAACTCCAAATCATAATGAGTTATAAGGGCCATAATGATTCTAAGAGAATCCTTCTTTGATACCGGAGAGAAGGTTTCTCTATAGTCAATGCCTTCTTTTTGAGTGAAACATTTAGCCACAAGTCTGGCCTTATATCGTTCGATATTGCCTTTAGAGTCGCGCTTGGTCTTAAAGACCCATTTACACCTGACTTTCTTACAGTTATTAGGCAATTCGACGAGATCCCAGACTTTATTTTGGTCCATAGATTTTAACTCTTCATTCATAGCATCAACCCATTTACTAGAATCATTGTATTCTATGGCTTGTGAAAATGAAACTGGATCTTTATTTATCCCAATATCATAATCAGATTCCTGTAGATACACCACATAATCATCTGAAATGGCAGATCTTCTTTCCCTTTGAGATCTTCTCAAAGCTGCCGGTTGTGGTGGTTCTACAATATTTTCAATAGCAATATCCTCATGGAGTGGTGAACCAACATTATTATGTTGTTCTGGTATCTCAGCTTGATGATCAAGTTGAGGGACAACAATTTCTCTTGAAGGAAAGGGTATTGGGATATTTACCCTTACCTCCTCAAGATCTACCTTTCTTGGTTCATCACTCCTACTAATTTCGTCATTCTCAAGGAATCTGGCATTACCAGTTTCAACTATTCTTGTACTATGGTTAGGACAATAAAATTTGTACCCCTTAGATTTATCTGGATAACCAATGAAATACCCAGATAATGTCCTTGAGTCTAATTTCTTTTCTTGTGGATTATAAATTCTAGCCTCTGCTGGACAACCCCAAACATGTAAATGTCTTAAACTAGGTTTCCTACCAGTCCACAACTCGAAAGGAGTTGTTGGGACTACCTTACTAGGAACCCTATTCAAGATATACATAGCAGTCTTTAAGGCTTCATTCCACAATGAATTGGGTACATTAGAGAAGCTCATCATGCTCCTAACCATATCCATAAGTGTCCGGTTTCGCCTTTCAGCAACACCATTCTGCTGAGGCGTACCTGGCATTGTGTATTGAGCACAAATACCACGCTTTTCTAGAAATTTGGCAAATGGGCCAGGATTTTGTCCTGACTCATCATATCTTCCATAAAATTCACCACCTCGATCTGATCTTATGATTTTAACCTTTCTATCTAATTGTCTCTCGACTTCTGTAATGAACACCTCAAGGATGTCAACGGCCTGAGACTTTTCATGAATTAGATATACATAACCATAATGTGACAGATCATCTATAAAGGTAATGAAATATCTCTCTCCCGTAAAACATGGAATGGAGAGTGGTCCGCAAATATCTGTATGAATTATTTCAAGGAGTTCTTTACTTCTTGTGGCACCTTTCTTAGTGTGTTTGGTTTGCTTTCCTTTTATGCAATCCACACACACACTAAAATCAGTGAAGTCTAGGTTATCCAAAATCCCATTCTTCACTAATCTTTCAATTCTATCCCTGGAGATATGCCCCAGTCGCCTATGCCACAAGATAGAGGATTTTTCATTAATTAAGCCACGTTTAATACCAACATTTGAATGCAGAGATAAAAGAGATTGTGCAAACTCATCATTCAATGAAATTTTATATAAACCATCACATAAAATTCCATGTCCAACCGACATTGAATTATACATTAAACTGAGTTTTCCACAACTGAATAAAACAGAATATCCAAAAATATCTAATTTGGATAATGACATTAAGTTCCTAGAAATCGAAGGTACATAAAAAGTATCTTCAAGATTCATCTGATGACCCGTCTCTAAGAGTAGTCGGTAAGTACCAACAGCCTCGACCTCCACTTTGAGACGGTTCCCCATAAAGACAAATCTCTCACTTTCCTTCGGTTTTCGGGTTGTAAGGAATCCCTGCATTGAATTAGTTATGTGAGTTATGGCTCCAGAGTCAATCCACCAAGTATTAGAAGGAACTTCAGCAAGATTTGATTCATAACATACAAAAGAAAGATTTATACCTTTCTTTTCGAACCAAGCCTTCCTCTTGTTGCAGTCCTTCTTCACATGTCCTTTTCTGCCACAGAAGTAGCATTTGACAGTGAAAACCTTTCTATGACCTTGGCTACTTTTCCCATGGTCATTTCCTTTCTTTGATGAAAACCTCTTACCTCTTTCATATTTACCTTTCTTATGGATAGCTCCTTGAGTTACTGCCAACACTGAGTGCTACCCTTCTTGCCTCAGTCTCACTTCCTCTTGTACACACATACCAGTCAGCTCATTCAGATTCCACTTATCCTTATGAGTATTATAGTGGATCTTGAATGGCCCAAACTGAGAGGGAAGTGAGTTGAGGATGAACTGTACTAAGAAGGATTCATCCACTTTCATTCCCAGTGATCCTAACTTCGCAGCCTTATCAGTCATATTAAGAATGTGTTGTTGAACTCCTCTACTACCATCATATTTCATGGTGGTAAGTTCAGCCATAAGGGTGCCAGCTAATGACTTATCTGCAGACTTAAATCGGTCTTTAACAGCAGTTAAACGTTCAGATGCCTTAGTAGTATGTGGGAGTGATGTCTTGATGTTATTGGCAATGGTCATCTTGATGAACATGAGACTGAGTCTATTCGACCTTTCCCAAGCTTTGGCATGGCTAGCCTGTTCTGCTGTACTTTCAGCAGTCACTTCATCAGGTTTCTCTACTAAAAGGGCCATGTCAAGGTCCAGAACACCCAGTGTAAATTGTACATGTTCAAACCACTCAGAAAAGTTGGTACCATCCAGGGCTGGAATGCTAGTTGCATGAGTGTGAAGGGAAGTGGGAACGTTCACTGAAACAAAATAGGACATAGTTCACATTAAGCCACGAATCAATACAAAGTTTTAAATTTAATTAAGATGAACTATTGATATCACTTTGATTTCTCCTTTGGGCGAAACCTAAGCATATCTAGTGTTCACTCTTTAGGTGAGACTCTTTTATCACCTATGTAGGTCTATATAATTTATGCTACTTAGACAGTAAGTCATGTTACCTTTGGGTATCCAATTCTACACCACTAAGTTGCATAAATTACACTACCCTACCCCAGTTCCTAATTATTTGAAAGAGACTTTCCTTTGGGCCAGTCCCAATCTCCTAACTAGAACCACCATCGAGAGTATTATTGTCTTTAATGTCACTTACATTGACAAGTCTTTTATGTAGTTGTATATTCATAAGGTTTACTAACATAGGTCACTTTGGCAACTACTAAATCAATAAGCCTTATGAATACAAAACTAACCAATAATATTCTCTAATCTTTTATTTGAGTAATACTATAATACTCCAATTCTATTACTTGACCAACATCAATCAATATTAACACAATGACTTAAATGTGTAACATACATTATGATTGAATCAAACAAGCATTAGTCGACTACAAGAAAGACTAGTCGACTTGGGTCAAGTCAAGTCGACTATACATTTAGGTCTAGTCGACTAGGGCAACGCAAGGTTAGTCGACTATACCAATATTATTAGTCGACTATAAATTTTATTAGTCGACTACAAATTTTATTAGTCGACTCCTATTGGAAGGCAACTCTCGGTTAAATTATTAGTCGACTTGGGAAAATAGTTAGTCGACTATACATTTTATTAGTCGACGACTCAACATAATTAGTCGACTCCTGTACCGAAACAGAGAGTTCTTAAGTTTTTGGAAAAATACTTAGTCGACTGGTGTTTCGGGCTAGTCGACTAATAGTCGACAAAACTGTTATCGCGGGCAGTTCCAGATTGCCGGCGGAAATATTTAATTAGGAAAAAATTAGGGTTAATAATTCCTGAAATTTGATCCCAATTAATTGTACAATTAGAGGAAATTGAACAGAACATTAGGGTTAATAAATCCTCTTAAAATTCTACAATTAAAAGATCAAAAATTTAATTTTATGAACTGTTAATCAAAAACCCTAATTTTCCATAATCCATAATCCAAGATGTATTGATTCTAAAACCCAGGCTCTGATACCAAATGTAAGAATTATATAAACTTTAATGCGGATAAATTGCCATGGATCTAGAATCAATCATCTCAAGAAATCAAATACATAACTAAAACAATACTAAATCCATACCTGAAGCCATTGAAAGGTGGAGAAGAACGTAGATGGATGAAGATCTGATCTTTCTCTTTAATCCTGCAAGAACCCTAATGTAGACCCTTCTTCTCTCTGTCTCCTTTTCTTTTCACAACCTTGCAATTATGATGGAATTCTCTTTCATACTCATAAAATAATGAGCCTAGGTTATATTCTTTTCACGAGGAGAGATGAGGGTCTAACATTTACCAAAATAACCCTGAGATAAAACCACCCATCATGGTTCCTTTATACCTCATGTTATTATTAACTTATGTATAAATGTAACTTTAATATGGGCATCTTTAATATCAGTTAACTTTAATTAGGAATCCAATGTTAATTAACCAAGGTTATTGGGCCACCTTAATGTGAGATTAACAAAATAAGCTCTCCAATTGCTTGTTGTAGTTTACTGGATAGGACCTTTGAAATAATTTTGTACAGAGTGTTGCAGCAGGATATGGGCCTGAAATCATTGAGATGAGAAGCATTAGATGATTTTGGCACATATGCAATGCAATTAGAAGTTGGCCAGATGTGAAGAAAGAACACACTGCATTACATATGTTCTCTCCAATGAATTCCCAATTTTCCTGAAAAAATCAAACATTGTACCCATCAGTTCCTGGATGTTGGAAAGAGAGAAGTATTGCTGAGGAAGTTGACAAGGATCGTCGAGGGGTCGTCAAGTGATCGCCAAGGAAGTCGATGACAAAAAGACGAAGGAAGCAGCAGCCAGGAAATAGCCAAACAGCAGCAGAACAGGTGTTTTGGTCGACCGGTCCAGTCGACCACCCGCAGTAGCAGGTGCTCGGTCGACCGGCTCGGTCGACCGACGTGCACAACATGCACGAGGTTGGAGCTCGGTCGACCGCCCGGTCGACCGACTGAAAGTACCCAACTCTCTGTTGGGCACCCGGTTGACCGACCGGTCGACCGGTGGAAAGGGTCGGTCGACCGCCCGGTCGACCGACAAGCGGGTTGCGGGCTACGATTGCTGATTTGGAAATCTGTTGTATTTAAGGGCTGTTGTTATTTCCTAGGGTTAGTATCTTGAATGCTAAAAATTTTGGAGCTCTCTTGAGATCAGAAAAGCTGCTATCATTGTAATCTTCTTCCAAAAGTAATAAACCTCTCTTTTGATTGCCCCGGGGATGTAGGCATTGAGACCGAACCTCGTTAGATTATTTGTTTACGTGTGCTTTCTCTAGTGTTTGGTATTTGTGCGGTTTTGTGATTGTTCTTCGTGCTTGGGAGATTCAAGGATTCCTCATCAGGTTGTTGTCGTAGTCGCAACAAGTGGTATCAGAGCTTCCCAGGTTTCGCTTGGGATTCGTCTGGAGATTCGGAGGGCTCGGGATCTGATTCGGTGGAGATCGTGTATCGATCTCAGATCAGAGGTATTCATGTTCATGGGATCGTGTGTAGATCTCAGGAGGACGTAAGGAGGGCTCGTGGAATCTGTGGTGGAGTAGATCCGGTGAGAAACTCAATCTAGGTTTTAGGAAAAAGGTAAAAATCTAATTTTTATCGAAGTAGTGATCTATTTCCAGTTGATTGATTTTTCTCATAGATAGAGGATCAAGTAATCTAGATGGCAGAAGAAATTGCTTCGGTTAAGACCATGAATCCTCATCCGAGAATTGATGTAGTCAAGTTCAATGGCACAAATAATTTCAGGATGTGGAGATGTGAGGTTATGGATGCCCTGAATGCATCAAACCTTTAGAATACTCTCCTACTGGAGAAGAAGAGGAGCACGACCACTGATGAAGAGTGGGCAAAGATGAACAGGTCGGCGTGTGGGTTAATTCATTCATGTTTGTCGCAAGACATAAAATATCTTGCGCAACATGAGACGTCGGCGAAGCATCTATAGGAAACCCTTGAGAAGAAATACCTGACGAAGAGTGTTGAGTCAAGGTTGCAGCTTAAGAGTAAGCTGTACAGATTTCAGATGAAGAAGGGGAGCACAGTGAATGAGCACATCAACTGATACACGAAGCTTCTTACAGACTTGGTGAACGTGGATGTCATTGTAGAAGAGGAGGACAAGGCGATCATCTTCCTGAACTCACTCCCAGAGGAGGAGTATGAGACATTCACACTGACCTTTATCGATGGTAGGCAGACGTTGGCTACCATGAGGTGTTGTCTGCACTGACAAGTTATGAGACGAGGAAGAAGGAGAGACATCCTTCTCAGTCAAGCTCATCGGCGGAGACACTGGAAGTAAGAGGCAGGGGTTCATCGAGGAAGGGTAAGGAGATTAGAGGAAGATCAAAGTCCAGGCCAGGGTTTAGGGATCTCAAAAGGAATCAGTGTGCTTTCTGCAGAGAGATTGGGCACTGGAAGGCGGACTGTCCGAAGTTCAAGGGAAAGAAGAAAGAATCAAAGTCTGAGGCAAATCTCGCAAAGGTGGTTATCACTCCTAGAAGTAAATCACAGGCAGATGGATCAGACTCAGATTCGTCGGTGTTCTCTTTTTCAGTTACAACTCCCATCATAGGCTACTCAAGTGAAAACAAGTGGATCTTGGATATAAGTGCAACATACCATGTATGCCCTAATCGGGACTGGTTTACCAGTTTTGAGAAGCTGGAGGGGTGTTCGGTCGTCATAGGCGATGATCATCCGTGCATCATGGAGGGTGTTGGTACTATTCCAATCAGAATGTTTGATGGGATGGTGAGGGAGCTGAAAGAAGTGAGGTATGTACCTCAGTTGAAGAGGAACCTGATTTCCGTAGGAGCTTTGGAGTCATTAGGCCTTGGGGTGTCTATTAAGGAAGGAGTCCTTCGAATGACAAAAAGTTCGATGGTGGTGTTGAAGGCCGATCGCCGGAACAACCATACTACTTGAAAGGTAGTACGGTGACAGGGCAAGTGGCAGCTTCTACCAGTCCAAAGGAAGATTCAACCCAGCTGTGGCACATGAGGCTGGGACATGCAGGAGTGAAGTCAATGCAAGTTCTTGCGAGCCAAGGGTTGTTGAAGGGTGCTGAAACCTGCAAGATGGATTTCTATGAGCATTGTATCATCGGCAAGAAGACCAGGGTGAAGTTCGGCACAGCATCACACTGCACCGAGGGTATTCTTGACTATGTTCACACGGATGTCTGGGGACCTACTAAGACTGCATCGATTAGAGGTAACCATTATTTTGTGTCGTTCATTGACGATTTTTCTAGGCGCTGTTGGGTGTACACCATGCGACACAAAGGAGAAGTACTAGAACTGTTCGTGAAGTGGAAGGCAAATCTGGAGAGAAGCACGGGAAGGAAGATCAAGGTCCTCCGTTCTGACAATGGAGGAGAGTACAAATCGGATCCTTTCCTACAACTATGCCTTGATGAGGGTATAGAGAGACACTTCACGGTACGAGAGACTCCGCAATAGAATGGGGTGGCTGAGAGGATGAACTGGACTTTGCTAGAGAAGGTCCAGTGTATGTTATCCAATGCAGGACTGTCAAAGAAGTTTTGGGCTGAAGCTTTGGCGTATGCATGCTACCTCGTGAATAGGTTGTCGTCGTCTGCGATAGGGGGGAAGACTCCTCTTGAAGCTTGGTCAGGAAAAGCTGCTGGTGACTATGATTTGCTATGGGTCTTCGGATGTCGAGCCTACTACCATGTCAGAGATGACAAGTTGGACCCAAGGGCAAAGAAAGGTGTGTTCGTTGGTTTCAAGTGAGGAATCAAGGGGTTCAAGATTTGGGATCAAACAGACAACAAGTTTATACTCAGCAAGGATGTCACCTTCGATAAGGCTTCTTTGATGAAGCCTACGGTCTCTCAGCAGGTGGAGACTGGCAAAACCAAGGAGCTATCGCAGCAGGTGGAGATTGATGCAGATCCACCATCTCTAAAGGAATCAGCGTCGGTTCGGATCATTCCTGAGGTGACACAGGGCAGTGATCAGGCAGTTGAAGGAGGTGCTGAAGATGTGGAACAGGGTCAAGAACAGGTCATGGGTACTGTTCCGGACCCTACTGCTGTTGAAAGACCAAGGAGGAACACTAGGAGACCAGATTGGCTCACCACTGATATGGTCGTAGCGTATGCACTTCCAGTCATTGAGGAGGCTATTCCATCTACCTTCAGAGAAGCTGAGATCAGTTTGGAAGCGAGGATGTGGAAAGAGGCCATGAATGAAGAGATTCAATCTCTCTACAAGAACGACACATGGGAACTCACCAAGTTACCCAAAGGGAAGAAGGCCATAGGCTGCAAGTAGGTGTATGCTAAGAAGCTAGGATCTCTCCAAGAAGATGCGGTGCGCTACAAGGCTCGGTTGGTGGCTAAAGGCTATTGATTGAGGTTTTACCTGCACACAAAATACAGAATTTCAAAACTTTAAAAGAGAGATGTGCAAGTTACTCAATTCTACCGCGATAGCAAGTGGCTATGCGGGTCGGATCCACAAGAGGGACTAGCGATGGAAGCTTTTTTAGTAAGTTTTCTTTTAAGCTACAAAGTATGGTTAAAGTTCTTCTTTAGTTCTTTAAAAGAAAAAAGGAAATTTGAATTAAAGTTAAATTAGGAAGAAGATGGTAGATTAAGAAGATGGAAAGATAAAAAATAGATTATATATAAAGAAATTGAAAAGAGTGATGAAGATGGTTGAAGTTTGTGATATTGAAACTAAAGACTGAAAGAAAAGAAAGATAACCTAAAAATTACTTACCTCTTTAGTGCTCATATATCTTAGATCCGTTGCGACGACTTACCTTGTCTTTGAAGGCAATCAAGCATGGCGTATAGGATCTTCCCCATTCTCGATCTACACTACGAATAAAAGGGCGGAGCTAAACTAACAAAGAATGGTTATTCATCACCATAGGCCATCAAGGGCACTTGCAATGGCGAAGCAGTCTCGAGGCTATCGAATTCACTTGGATTACAAACACATCAGAGGAAAGTAAACGAAAATAAGAGTAAAGAAGAAAAAGAAACTTTGATTCGATTCTAATAACAATGAAAGAAAAGACTTACTTACATCGGTGTCACCCTCAGTACAAGTTTGATCTCCTTCCTCCATGAAACTCGTTTCTCCTCTCAGTTACATAAAGGAAAGTAAAATGACATAAAAAAACTTAAGTTACAAACTACAAATTAGCCTAAGTCCTATTCTCTACTTGCTCGTTTCTGAATGCGCCCTCTCTGTTGCTCTGCAGGGGTATTTATAGGAGATGGAAGAAGTAGAGTCCCGGTACAACTCTCCCACGAAAACTGGAAGCCAACCCTATCCAAACACCCGCGAAAACGCGGCTATGGCCGCGTTTCCGTGGCTGTAGCTTAGCCCCTGGCCACGCGCTTTCGCGCGTGGCCTCCTCTGGTCCGTCCATCTGGGTATATTCTTCTGGATTTTGCATACCGACTCTTTATTTTGAAAATTCGGGATAACTTGGAAGCAAGTTATCATAAATTCAAATCTTTTTGAAATGAATTTCTATCTTTGCACTCTTCTCCTTTATCTTTAGCCTTGTCCTGCAAGTAACTAGGGTTGAGTAGAAGTCCATCATTTTCCTCTTCTTTTAGCAATTAGGAGTTCTTTCTTATCCTTCCTTTTCTTCACTTAGATTTTAAATAAAGAGTTTAAAAATCTAAGTTTAGATTAGGTTAAATAATAAAAAATTTCTAAATTACTACAACTTTTGCACATGGGCTTGCACATGGGCTTTTGGGCTTCATTTAGGCTTTATTCTTTTATTTAAATAATTACTCAAGGCCTGCACACATTAAATAACAAAACTTTAGTAATAGTGCATAATTAAAAGAATAAATAGGAAATATGATAGTAAATATAGTGATGAATATGCATTTTTTACTACCTATCAGCTATGCTCAGAGAGAAGGAATTGACTACAATGAGGTATTCTCTCATGTGGTTAAACATTCGTCAATTCGTATTCTTTTGGCCTTGGTTGCGCAGAATGAGTTGGACCTTGACCAACTCGATGTGAAGACCGCCTTTCTCCACGGCAATCTAGAAGAGGAGATCTACATGACTCAGTGTACAGGTTCAAGACTACAGGGAAGGAAGAATTACTATGCAAGCTGAAGAAGTCGCTGTACGAATTGAAGCAGTCTCCTAGACAGTGGTATAAGCGATTTGATAGCTTCATCAGAAAGAAGAAGTACACACGTAGCCACTATGACCCATGTGTGTACTACAACAAGCTACCATCAGGTGATTATATCTATCTACTTTTTTATGTAGATGATATGTTGATTGCTTCGAGGTCGAGATCTGATATTGATGCTCTAAAGAGGGATCTATCGTCAGAGTTTGAGATGAAGGACCTTGGCGAAGCAGGGAAGGTGTTGGGCATGGAAATCACTAGAGACCGGAGAGTTGGCAGGGTGAGTTTCACTCAAAAGGCTATTTGGAGAACGTACTACAGAGGTTCAATATTAGTAAGGATACAAAGTCTGTAAGTACACCTATGGCTCCTCACTTCAAATTGTCTGCAAAGATGTCTCCGAAGAGTGTTCAAGAGCGTGAGTATATGTCCCACGTTCCATATGCCAGTGCAGTGGGTAGCTTGATGTACGCTATGGTGTGTACGAGACCAGATCTATCACAGGCCGTCTCCATGGTGAGCTGATATATGCATGATCCGGGACAGGGTCATTGGGAAGCTGTGAAGTGGATCTTGAGGTACATCAAAGGAACAATTGATGTAGCTTTAGTGTTTGAGAAGGACTCCATGGGAAAGCAAGAGTGCATAGGGTATGTTGATTCAGACTATGCAGGTGACCTTGACAAGCGCCGGTCGACAACGGGATATGTCTTCACATTCTCTCAGGCACCGGTGAGTTGACGCTCCATACTGCAGTCTACCATTGCTTTGTTGACCACAGAGGCTGAGTATATGGCTATGACAGAGGCCATGAAGGAGGCAATCTGGCTTCAAGGGTTGCTTGATGACTTGGGCGTGGAACAGGATCTGCTGAAGATTCACTGTGACAGTATGAGTGACATTTGCTTGGCCAGGAACCAGGTCTATCATGCAAGGACGAAGCATATCGACGTCAGGTACCACTTCGTTCGGGAGATTCTAGAAGAGGGTGACATCGAACTGTTGAAGATTCACACTTCGGAGAATCCAGCCGACATGCTTACTAAGGTGGTGTCGGGAGTTAAGTTTGCATATTGCAAAGCTTTGCTCCATGTCCTTCAGGTAGCTTGAGCTTGATGAAGCTCATTTGGATGAACTACGACGGCTTGATCCCTTGGGCAGGATACGTAGGCAACCACATTGGTGCAGTCGCTCTCGAGTCGATGGAAAGTTCGGCTCAGATTTGGAGAATTGTTGGAAAGAGAGAAGTATTGCTGAGGAAGTTGACAAGGATCGTCGAGGGGTCGTCGAGTGATCGCCAAGGAAGTCAATGACAAAAAGACAAAGGAAGCAGCAGCCAGGAAATGGCCAAACAGCAGCAGAACAGGTGCTTGGTCGACCGGTCCGGTCGACCGCCCGCAGTAGCAGGTGCTCAGTCGACCGGCCCGGTCGACCGACGTGCTCAACATGCACGAGGTTGGAGCTCGGTTGACCACCCGGTCGACCGACTGAAAGTACCCAACTCTCTGTTGGGCACCCGGTCGACCGACCGGTCGACTGGTGGAAGGGGGTCGGTCGACCGCCCGGTCGACCGACAAGCGGGTTGCGGGCTACGATTGCTGATTTGAAAATCTGTTGTATTTAAAGGGCTGTTGTTATTTCCTAGGGTTAGTATCTTGAATGCTGAAAATTCTGGAGCTCTCTTGAGATCAGAGAAGCTGCTATCATTGTAATCTTCTTCCAAAAGTAATAAACCTCTCTTTGATTGCCCCGGGACGTAGGCATTGAGGCCGAACCTCGTTAGATTGTTTGTTTGCTGTGCATTCTCTGGTGTTTGGTATTTGTGCAGTTTTGTGATTGTTCTTCGTGCTTGGGAAATTTAAGGATTCCTCATCAGGTTGTTGTCGTAGTCGCAACACTGGAGCCTTATCAGGATGCATCTGAAACAAAGCTATTTTAATCTCCATGTTTGACATGTCTCCGCCAAGCCAATTGGAAGCTTGGTCAGTTAATTTCTTTTTAACCCTTACTTCAGGGAATATATTCCAATAGTAGCCTTTATTAAAGAGATTTTCATAGTAGGTAGGAGCTAGATCTTTGATGAGATTCATATCAGTCACAACCTTCCCCTCCTCAATGATTAAATGATATATTTGATTCCTAGACTGCTTTGCCTTGACAATGGAGTAGAAGAATTTAGTATTCCTATCACCCAAATGCATCCATTCTTCTCGACACGTTTGCTTCTATTGATCTTCTTCATGGGCCAACCAGGTCCCCAACTTATCTTGCAGTAAGAGCTCTTCTCTCCATATCTGAACATTTGTAGGATCATCAACCAATTTGTTGTGTCCTTAAGCTTCCCTCTTAGCTGATGTATTTTAACACTTGGACTATCAAAAGAATTCTTCCTCCATTGCTTGAGTTCAATCTTCATGTATTTTAGCCTTTTGACAACCTGAAACATAGGAAGTCCAGCTACTTGTATGCTCCAAGTACCCTTCAAAATATCTTGGAAACCTTCAGCCTGTTGCCAATTATTGAAAAATCTGAAAGGGATGCAGGACTTCCTCGTTGCATTGATCAGATGTATGTGCATAGGTGAGTGATCACTAGTAGAATGGGGCAGATACTCATAATAAGACATTGGAAGAAATATATATATCCATTGTGAATTGCAGTGTGTCCTGTCCAACTTCCCTGTGATTCTTCTACCATCAGTACTCTTATAGTTCCTGCTCCATTTACTACCAACACTTTTTAAATCAGACAATGAATATGCTGATATGAAATCACTGAAGGCACTCAAATGTTGAAAGGAAAGTGTTCTTCCACCCAGCTTCTCATCTGTGAACCTTGATGAGTTATAGTCACCAATTACCAGCCAAGGCGCAGCGCATTAGATATATTCAAGGCTTGAAGATCCCTCCACAGACTTTGCCTTGCGCCACTAGTGTTGAAACCTTGCTCCCCTAGTGTTGAGACCATACACCAAAAAAAGATATTTCTGTAGACCTCCATTGTTTTTGACAGTTAGAGTAATTTGTTGGACAGATATAGCATGCATGACACATGACCAAACCTCAGGATTCCAAGAAATCCATATACGCCCTCGTGAAGATAGATTGAAATTATGACAAGATTGCCAATTCCTTGGAATGCAACCTTTCAATCTGCAAACCTTTGACAACTTAACTTTAGTTTCTACAGGAGCAACAATACTAGGAGAAAGTAAATGTATATGATCCTTTACATCTTGTTTCCTTCCTTTCTTGTTGAAGCCTCTAACATTCCAAATTAAAATTGTCATTAATGATAAGTAGAGGTACCCTTGTCTTCAAATCTCATACTCCTCCTCAAGGATATTGAAGAAGTGGAAGCTTTTTTCTTCTTGTCATGCTTATCCTCTTCTGCGCATCAATATTCTGCAAAAGTTGTGTACAAGCTGGATTATCCTCAATAATAGGTGGGTGAACTTCTTCAGAACCTGCTTGTTTAGAAACTGGCAACTCCTTCCCTCCCATGCCAATTGATTCTGCAATCAAAGAAACATAATCCCTCAATGTGTTGCTACTTGTCAGATGCTCCAAAACTGCATTGCTAGCTTCAGGGCCTTCACCTTGTGTTAGTGGTGATATATCAACAGCCCTCTGACTTCCTAACTGAGTTCCAAATGTAAGTTGTGGCCAGAAACATTGTAAGTGGCAATAGCAAAATCAACACCTCTCACTTTATCAGACTTAATTGTACCAACCTTAAAAACCTGTACAACAGCATACTTTTCAGAACTCGCAGGACTGCCCATATATCCTGTACAAAAAAAGTTTGGATCAATAATACCAGTTTTCTGAGAATTGCCAGTTCTCATAGTGTTGGCAGTTTTGCAGACTTCCCAAAACTGCCAATGTCAGCTTTCTTTAAAATGCCACTTGTCTTAGAACATCCAGAGCTGCCCATGTCTTGTACCAAAACAGATTGCTCATTTATGTCTAATTTCTCAGATATGCTCGCTCTCAAAGTATTTCCAGCTTTCATAGACTGCCCAGAACTGCGAATGTCATGCACCAAAGCAGCTTCCGTAGAGTTGTCTGCATTGCCATTTCCAATGTTTTGCTCAGGAGCTAAACAACCCCCATGTAAACCAGCACCACTATCCTTTGAGATATCCCCTGATCCCTTTGTTTTTGGCATCCAAACTTCCTTAGTAGGGCACTGACTTCCCGTATGACCAAAAGTTCTGCATTGAATACAAACTGGTGGGACCCATTCAAAAGTCACAACCACATTCATGTCCTTCCCTCCCTCCAGTTGGAGTTTAATATTGTGAATTAGCTCCTCAGCTGCATTGACCTCCACAAATACCCTTGCATACAAAATTCTTTCTCAAGTGGCAGCGGCTCTACTCATATACGAAGGAGTGCCAACCATGCTAACTAGTCTTCTAATGATACTATTTGACCAGAGCTTCAAATCTAAGGAAGGAAATCTTATCCAGAGAGGCACTGTAGATAAAAGGTCCCTTTCAAGCCCCATGTTCTCAGTCCATCTACTAAACACAATGAGTCGGCCATCAAACTGTTGAGAATAGTTTTTCTAGAAGGAGAAAATGAACTTTGTATTTCGAGTTATTCAATTGGACTTACATATGCACTTCCTTATATAGGCCTTTTGGAACATCCTCCATGACTCTTCAAACACCAAACCACATGACTCTTCAAACACCAAACTACATGAATTTCTCATGTACATGTATCTCATAAGTGCATGAATACATGAATAACATAATTACTAATGCATGTAACAAGTTTAATAGCTAACATTCTCCTCCTTTAAACTTGTTTCTCCACGAACTTGGACGCCAAGCTTCTTCCTTAATTTTGAAAGGCATCCGTCTTCAATGCTTTTGTGAAAATGTCGGCAACTTGATCACTCGAACTTTTGTGGTGCAACTCCACCTCCTTCATCTTCACGTGTTCTCTTATGAAGTGAAATCGAGTGTCAATATGCTTTGATCTCTCATGATGAACCGGGTTCTTTGCTAGAGCAATGGCCGACTTGTTATCGATGTAGATCTTGGTCGCTTCTTCTTGCTTTAACGTCATTCTCTCTAATAGTCTCCTCAACCATATAGCATGACAAACACAAGCGGCTGCTGCTATATATTCAGCTTCACAGGTTGAAAGAGCAACTATGGATTGCTTCTTCGACGACCAAGTAAATGCAGCATCACCAAGATAGAATACGAACCCAGTTGTACTCCTTCGATCTTCACGGCTTCCAGCCCAATCACTATCGCTAAAACCAACCAATTCAAGGTTGTGATTCTGCGAGTAGAACAGTCCATGATCAACCGTTCCTTTAATATAACTAAGAATCCTCCTTGCTGCCTTCAAATGGGAGGTTCTCGGGGTCTCCATAAACCTGCTCACAAGTCCTACTCCAAATAGAATATCAGGACGAGTGCAAGTCAAATACCTTAGACAACCCATGAGTCTTTTGAAATAAGTGGGTTGACTAGCTTCCCTTCACCCTCCTTGGTTAATTTGAGACCAAACTCAACAGGTGTGTCAATTGGGTGGCAGTCTTCAAAGGCAAATTTCTCTTAGATCTCCTTTGCATACTTTGATTGGAAATAAAAATACCATCTTCACCTTGTTGCATCTCAATGCCTAGAAAATATTTCATTAGGCCTAGATCCATCATCTCGAACTCCTTTTTCATTGAGAGCTGGAAGTCTTGGATCATAGAGTGACTGCTACCTGTAAACATCAGATCATCTACATACAAGCAAACAAACAATACTTCTCCATGTGAGTTTGCCTTAGCATATAAAGAATGCTCATCAGGGCACCTCATAAATCCTTGTTGCATGAAGTAATTATCAATCCTTGAATTCCATGTTCTTGGTCCTTGCTTTATGTAACACCCCGTTCCTGGAATACGTACTTAGTTGCGTATTCAGATTTCTCGATCGTATTTTTCGATTTGCTTCCTGTATTTGTTTTGTATTATGAATTCTTTATATGATTATTTTGTCTTGGATTTGGATTCGTGGATTCGGAGTCAACCTTAGTTTGAACCGAAGGCCCGATCCCAGAGTATTGCTCGGTTTGGACATTCTGGTGTTCCGATTGGACCGATTTCAGTTTTAAACATTATTTTCCAATATTCTAGATTTTATATGATTTTCTGGAATTTTCCTAGATTAAGTTGTAAATCTTCAAAACGGTGTTGGCCAGTACCGTTGACCGATTCCCGGATTTTTAATTACAAACGGTTTGAAATTTCCAGAAGTGTCTTTAGACATTATTTCTTAAAATCCTATTTTCTATCCAAATGCATTTTCTGGGATTTATCAGATTTTATCAAAATCCGGCCAATCCGGTGTATACCGAGATTGACGGTTGACTTCAGGATTTTTAACTTGAAAATGAGATTGAATCTTTGAAAACCGATTTCACCAAAAATCATTTTATAATATTTATGATTTTTGAGAATTTTTGGGAAACATTCCGAGCTATTTCATTTTTGGGCTTTCCCGGAGTTTTCTGCATTTTCCCAGATACCGAGGATATTGCCCATACCTACCACCTTGTCTTTTTCCCATTTCTCAAACGCCAGCTTCACCATCCTCGGATCTTGCATTTAATGCAAAGATCCTCTCCTCACCTCTCCCCATACTTCATTTATTGTGCTGCAACTCACTCCCATCAATTCATCATGCCTTTTTGTCCTTTTGTGAAACGCAGCTTTGCTTCCCCCTTGAAACGCCACTTCATTCCCGCGTTTGGCTCATTTTGGCCTAAACGCAAGCTTCCCTTTGTGGGCTGCGTTTGAGTGGGAGACATTGGTCTCTTTTTGGCATCCAAAAGTCAAACCTCCAATCATTACCTCTCTTGATATAAATACCCCTTCCCTCTCTCTCTCTCTTTCATTTTCTCTTCTTCTTCTTCTTCTTTGTTTCCTGCAGCCTCCAACAGAGAGCAAGGAGAGAAACTCCTTCTCCCTCCTTTGGTCACCATATACTCCACCTACTCCACCTCCATTTTCACCACCCACACCACCACCTCTTTCTTCTCCATCTTCTACTCCTTTCCAACAACCACAACACCCCCCATATCACTTCTTCAACCTCTTCTCCACCAAGAAACACCAAGAACCCATTTCCACCACCAAAACTTCATCACCATCTCCACCACCACCTACAACTCCTTGGACACCACGAACCCCACCAATATCAACTCCTCGGCAAGCTCTTTCATTCTAGCCAACCCGTCGCTCCCCGCAACCATGTTTGCAAAATCCCATTTTTGGCAAGAAAACTATACTTGCACCATCAACCTCCATCTCTTGTGAAGACCGGCCTCTCCTTTTGGTTTGGGGCCGCGTTCTTCTCCGGCGGCAAGACTTAGGGCCGGTACCCTCCTTTGGATTGGGGCCGAACCTCCCTTCGTTGGGCACAGCAAGGAACATTGTTAGGCGAGTAATTCTACTCGCCAAGACTTGGATATTATTTCATGATTGTAAACAAAACTCAACCCTCAAAAGTTAGCCTACTTTTCTGCGTCTGCCTACTTTCCCGCGTCTGCCTACTTTCTGCGTCTGCCTACTTTCCCGCGTCTGCCTACTTTTCTGCGTCTGCCTACTTTCCCGCGTCTGCCTACTTTCCCGCGTCTGCCTACTTTTCTGCGTCTGCCTACTTTCCCGCGTCTGCCTACTTTTCCGCGTCTGTCTACTTTTCTGCGTCTGCCTACTTTCCCGCGTCTGCCTACTTTTCCGCGTCTGTCTACTTTTCTGCGTCTGCCTACTTTCCCGCGTCTGCCTACTTTCCCGCGTCTGCCTACTTTTCCGCGTCTGCCCACTTTCCCGCGTCTGCCTACTTTTCCGCGTCTGTCTACTTTTCTGCGTCTGCCCACTTTCCCGCGTCTGCCTACTTTCCCGCGTCTGCCTACTTTCCCGCGTCTGTCTACTTTTCTGCGTCTGCCTACTTTTCTGCGTCTGCCTACTTTCCCGCGTCTGCCTACTTTCCCGCGTCTGCCTACTTTTCCGCGTCTGCCTACTTTTCTGCGTCTGCCCACTTTCCCGCGTCTGCCTACTTTTCCGCGTCTGCCCACTTTCCCGCGTTCTGCCCACATTTCCGCATTCTGCCCACTTTCTTGAGACGCACCACTTTCCTGAGACGCGCCACTTTCCTGAGATGCGCCACTTTCTGAGACGCGCCACTTTCCTGAGACGCGCCACTTTCCTGAGACGCGCCACTTTTCTGAGACGCGCCACTTTTCTGACACCCAACATGCTACTACTTGTCACTGACTCATATTATACCACCTGTCCCCAGTTATGGTTTGACTTATCACCTGACCCCTGTATTCTTGTATTCCTGTATCTCGTATCTCCTGTATTGTGCTAGTCTTCGGCCAATCCTGATCCTGAATGGAACTAAGTGCCACACGGAACAAAGTGCCACATCACACTCGTGGTGGGGGCCACCTCTTGAATCTGTGGGGGCCACCTCTAGAATCCATTCCCTCAGAACAAAGTGCCACACGGAACAAAGTGCCACATCACACACGTGGTGGGGGCCACCTCTTGAATGTGGGGGCCACCTCTTGAATCTGAAGGGCCATCTCTTGTCTATACCTGATTCCTGTTATGATTCCTGTTATGTAATCCTGGATTCCTGATCATGTCCTGTTTACTTGATATATTATTATAATTAGACAACTTGCACCGGTTTGGGGGAAACTGATGGGCCCTGATTAATCATGTTCATGGTGGCACTATCGAGTCACGCGTGGCCACTTACTTGAGGGATTACCTGGCGGCCACCAGGGATTCCGTGGGGTGTGCTGGCACCCCTACTCCTGATATTCATGCCGGGTATGCACACGCCCTAGACCTATTTCTATGGGATCTGCGATACTCTATTCCTGTTCGGGCGTCCATAAGTCCCGGTACCTAGCGGTACGTTCCGGCTCAGCACCGGATACTCCTGAACCGTTGTCCCGGGCATGTACGGGGCCCATCCAGAACATGATTCATCGAACTTTATCAGTTTCCAGATAACTTGCTCTATAAGTTGTAAGTAGAAGTATGTGTAATGGGACGCATACTAAAACCTACAACTTAGACAGCCTAATCATAATAATAATTCTAATATGTTTCCACCGCATTGTTTTGGATCTCGAGCTGTACACGTTCAGGTTACGGTAACATGAGGTAAGGGTATATAGATGAGGGTTTCCTTGTTTGGATTATTCCTTCGAGGTACTAATCTCATGAAGCCATAACCTAGACCTGTACAATTGGATTTTCTCGTAATCGGTTTTTATTCTGTTTTATCGGTTTTATGTTAGTTTAGGAGATAACTAGTATTGCCCGATCTACTTTACTGCTTATCTTGTTATACCATGAATGTCACCTTCTATGCTTCTCTTGTTCTAGCATGCTTATGTCTACAAATGGTCTTCATGATTATAATCCAGATTTACTGATACACATGTGCTTACCATACTCGCCATTTGGCTTTTGTATTACTACTCGCCTGGGGAGTTTCATCTGACTCCCCTGGATTCTCATGTCCAGGTCCTGGAGCCTGGAGCTAGAGGATCCTTCTTGCTGAGGACCAAGTTTTCTTCTGTGGAGCGGTCAGATCAGCTGTAGCTCCAGTCCCATCCTTGCACCTCCTGATTGGCTCGCGATACCTCCAGCTATCTCGTGAGCACCCTTTTGTACTGTTTATACATGTACATCCCTTGTACTCTCGCATTTGCGCCTGTCATGTGATGTAATATTATTGTAATATTGATCACCCCTGGTGATAACTCTGTAATTGTACCCTGTTGTTGAAATGTATAATGCACCACTTGCTTCCGTACTCTGATTCTTGCCAGTACTGATGCTTAGCGTATATACGTGAGGGTATTTCTGACCTGCGTATATACGTCGCAGTGACGTCCCCGTACCAGCGGGATCGGGGCGTTACACTTTAGCCCATAGAGAGCCTTCTTCAGCTTGTACACCTTCTTTTCTTGCCCTTTAATAATGAATCCTGTTGGCTGTTCATCATAAACTTCTTCTTCAAGTTTCCCATTTAGGAATGCCGACTTCACGTCCATTTGATGCATTTTCCACCGTCGTTGGGCCGCAAGTGAGATCAACAACCTCACCGTTTCTAGCCTTGCTACTGGGGCAAAGACCTCTTCATAGTCGATGCCATACTTTTGCTTATAGCCTTTCACGACCAATCTCGCCTTATGTCGCTCTACCACACCTTTGGCATCTCTCTTTGTCATGTATACCCATTTAACACCAATGGGTTTTGAATCTTGTGGAAGTGATGTGAGCTCCCATGTATCATTTTTCTTGATGGAGTGAATCTCCTCCTCCATAGCTTTCCTCCATTTTGCCTCCTTATTGGCCTCCTTAAATGTCATAGGATCAAAGCCTGCAAAAGACAAAAATTGTTGAACTCCTCCTCGTTCTCCAATCAATGGGCTAACTGGTTGAGTGGAGTCATAAATCTCTTGAACTCTCCTTGTCTTGCGTACAGGACTCCTCGTTCTCCTAATCAATGGGCTCACTGGTTGAGTGGAGTCATAAATCTCTTGAACTCTCCTTGTCTTGCGTACAGGACTGGTAGAACCATCATGGTCTGAACCTTCATTTAAGGTAGTGGATGGTGACTCTCTCTTCTCCTCCTCACCATCAAGAGGAATGAGAATCCCCATGTCAATTGTCTTCCACTCTCAGCTTTGATCTTCATCAAATTTCACATCTCTTGACATCACAATCTTGCAAGTGACGGGGTTATACAGCTTGTATCCGCTGCAGTTCTCACCATAGCCTAAGAATATGCATCTTTGGCTTTTATCTTCAAACTTCGTGCGCTTCTCCTCCTGAATCTTAGCATAAGCAACACTTCCAAAGATTCGAAGATGATCGACCTTTGGCTTTCGAGAACTCCATGCTTCCTCTGGCGTCATGTCTTCAAGTCTCTTCGTTGGAAACCTGTTCAACAAATAAACAGAACAAGCCACAGCATCTCCCCAAAATTCCTTTGGGATATTTTTCTCCTTCAGCATACACCGGACCATGTTGAGAATTGTTCTATTCTTCCTCTCTGAGACACCATTTTATTGTGGTGTTTGCGGCATAGTGAGTTATGTTGGATGCCATGTTCCCTGCAGAAATTCTCAAACTCCTGCGACATATACTCGCCTCCACGATCAGTTCTCAAACACTTAAGCAGACATCCACTTTGTTTTTCAACAAAGCTCTTGAATTCTTTGAATTTTGAGAAGACTTCTCTTTTCTCTTTTAGCATATACACCCAAGTCTTGCCACTAAAATCATCAGTAAAGGTTAGGAAATACCTATTACCACCAATAGACTCGGGCTTGATGGGTCCACATACGTCTGAATGCACCAATTGTAGACGCTTAGATGCTCTTTTGAC
>JAVJIF010033037.1:0-110000 GCA_038442645.1 Agave tequilana | reverse complement strand
TTAAATCTCTCTCTGATTGTCCCGAGGACGTAGGCGTTGAGGCCGAACCTCGTTAAAACTGTTGTTTGCGTTTTGTGCTTTCTTCTGGTGATTATTTGTGCTGTTTGGGTGTTCTTTGTGCTTGGAGATTTGTGAGATCCTCTGTTGGTTGTTGTCATCGACGCACAACAAGTGGTATCAGAGCTTCCAGGTTGCGCTTGGGATTTCTGAGGATTCGAAGGGCTCGAGATCTGATCCGGTGGAGATCGTGTGTCAATCTCAGATCAGAGGTATTGGTGTTCGAGGAGATCGTGTGTCGATCTCAGAAGGACGTAAGGAGGGCTCGTTGAATCTGTGGTGGAGTAGATCCGGTGAGAAACTCAATCTAGGGTTTCAAGGGACAGGTAAAAAAAATCTAATTTTTATCTGAGTAGAGATCTATTTCCAGTGGTTATTCTTCCGCATAGATAGAGGATCAGAAATCTCAATGGCAGAGGAAAGTACTTCTGTTAAGACCATGCATCCTCATCCGAGAGAGAATCGACGTGGTGAAGTTCAATGGTACAAATAACTTCGGGATGTGGAGATGTGAGGTTATGGATGCGCTGAATGCATCGAACCTCGAGGACACTCTCCTACTGGTGAAGAAGAGGAACACGACCACTGATGAAGAGAGGGCGAAGATGAACAGGTCGGCATGTGGCTTGATACGTTCATGCTTGTCACAAGACATAAAATATCTTGTGCAACATGAGACGTCAGCGAAGAAACTGTGGGAAACCCTTGCGAAGAAATACCTGACGAAGAGTGTTGAGTCCAGGTTGCAGCTTAAGAGTAAGCTGTATCAGTTTCAGATGAAGAAGGGGAGCACAGTGAATGAGCACATCAACTGATATACGAAGCTTCTTACAGACTTGGTAAACGTGGATGTCACGATAGATGAGGAAGATAAGGCGATCATCTTTCTGAACTCACTCCCGGTGGAGGAGTATGAGACATTCACTCTGACCTTCATCAATGGAAGGCAGACCTTGGATTATGATGAGGTGTCGTCTGCACTGACTAGTTATGAGACGAGGAAGAAGGAGAGACATCCTTCTAGGTCAAGCTCATCGGTGGAGGCACTGAAAGTAAGAGGCAGAAGTTCATCGAGGAAGGGCAAGGAGGTTAGAGGAAGATCTAAATTCAGGCCGGGTTTCAGAAATCTGAAGAGGAATCAGTGTGCCTTGTGCAAGGAATTAGGACACTGGAAAGTAGAATGCCCGAAGGCCAAAGGTAAGAAGGTGGAGTTAAAGACCGAGACGAATCTCGCACAGGCGGATGGATCGGATGATGACTCTTCAGTGTTCTCTCTCTCGGTTACTACCCCTACTATTAGTAACTCAGATAGTGCTGAGTGGATCTTGGATAGCGGAGCCACCTATCATGTGTGCCCGAACAGGGCCTGGTTCTCTAGCTTTAAAAGGCTGGATGCATGTTACACGGTCATGGGGAATGACCATCCGTGTAATATAGAAGGGATGGGTACAGTTCGCATCAAGATGGATGATGGGATATTTCGAGAGTTGAAGGAGGTGAGGTATGTACCTCATCTCAAAGGAATCTTATCTCAGTTGGCACTTTGGAAGCATCGGCATGGTGATATCTGTTCGAGATGGCAATCTCAGGATGATCAAGGGCTCGATGGTGGTGATGAAGGGCGTCCGCCAAGGCAACCTCTACTACTTGAAGGGTAGTACGATTACAGATCAGGTGGAGACTTCGAGTTCTTCAGATGTTGGTGGCCCGGATGTCTGGCAGGGAAAGGTCAGACAGGAAGAAGAAGAATCTTTACAAGCTCCTGCAAAGAAGGAAAGGGAAGGTGCAGCTACCTGCGAGTTGAAAAGTGGACACAGCGTTCTGGACAAGAAGAAGGTGAGATTCAGCACCAGTACTTACCACAATGAAGGTCTTCTTGATTGTGTTCACGTGTGCATATGGGGACCTGCCAAGAAGGCATCGCTTGGAGGTCACAGGTACTTTGTCTCATTTATTGATGATTCATCTAGGCAGGTTTGGATATATCCCATGAGACAAAGGGGTGAAGCCCTAGATGTGTTGATGAAGTGGAGAGGAAGAATGGAGAGGCAGATAGGTAGGAAGATAAAGGAGCTTTATATTGGTAATATTGGAAAGGACATGTACCAGTTCCTACGATTTGGCCAGAACACAGGTATTGCAACTCACTTCACAACAGGTACAGATGGGTTGGCTAAAGAAGTGATCCGTCCCTTACTGGAGAAGGTTCGGAGGTTGTTGTCTAATGCAGGATTAGACAGGTCGTTTTGGGCTGAGGCGACTGAGTATGCTAGCCATCTCATGAACAGATCGACTGCGATTAGAGGTAAAGCTCCATTGGATATTTGGTCTGGGGAAGCTGCTCAAAATCATTGTTTGCTGCGGGAGTTTGGAAGTCCGGCCTACTTCAGTGCCAAGAATGGCAAGGTGAATCCGCGAGCAAAGAGTTTTGTCTATTTGGGCGTCAAGGGAAACAGCTACAGGTTGTGGGACCCCGAAGACAAGAAGATCGTGATGAGCAGGCATGGGGAGACTTCAGTGTTGAAGTCCACCGTCTCTCAGCAGGTGGGGAGGACGGAGACCAAGGAAGAATCGCAGCGGGTGGAGGTCGATGCTACTTCATCATCTCCAGTTGGTTCGGCATCAAAGGATACTTCAGCGGAGGTGACACAGGGTGGAGTTCATGATACCAAAGGTGATGCTGAACAGGTTGACGACATTGTTGAAGATGTCGAGTTGTTTGCAGCTATAGGAACAAAGGTGAAACCACGCTTGTGGGGAAAGAAGCATGAATCTCAAGCTTGTGATCGTGACAAGCTGAAGTTGAAGGCCGTTGCTCTTCATGATGGTCGGGAAGAGGTTCATATGACTCGGTCAGACAGGTTCACTGTTGCAAATAGAGGTGCAAGTGCTTGAGCTTGATGAAGCTCATTTAAATGAACTACGGTTGGCTTGATCCTTTTGGGCAAAGGTACGTAGGCAGCCGTAAAGGCACAGCCATTTGGTGATACAACTCTTATGGAGCTATTGTTGGCCCAAAGGCCTTCCACCCTAGTTTTGATGATGATTAACTCATGTAGTTATGTTTACTAATAATCTTGTGTTGTTTAAGTTTCAGATCATTAACCAAGATATTAGTCGGTGATTAGCTTCAACAAGGAGTTTAGAAGCTTTTCATGGTGATTCCGGTGCCAAAGCTTAAAGATCTTACCTTTGCACTCGGTGGATCATGTTTGGGACCAAGCCGTCTTGAAGATGGAAGATCATCAAGAAGACTTAGGTATCCTAATTTAGTTAGTGTGTTTAGATCCAATTTGTAAAGCTTAGTATAGTTGATATGCTCAAGTGCACAACACAAACACGTTTTATGTTTTGGATTTGGTTTTCATGAATAGTTTGATCAAAACAAGTTTACATGATTTTTATGTATATTAGATGTGTTCAATATACATACATGCTTCATATCTTAAACAAACTTATTTGATATGTCTATTCATGAGTTTTTAGGAAAATCAGATTTCCTATTGGAAAAATCAAGTTTGATAAAAATACAAGTTTTGGTTTTTGGTAAAAATGATAAAACACAAAAATAGTTCATATTGATTGATATTTGAGCTAAACTTTTTATCACATGTTTATATATCAATGCAAAATGATAAAACTATTTTGGGTATTTTTTCAAGACTTAAAAAGATTTTTTAGAAAAATATTTTACACTGTTTTTTCTGACCCAGATTTCTGTTCCAGGCTTCAACTAGTCGACTAGTCAAACTGACCTAGTCGACTTGGGGTGAAGTCAGTCGACCGGGCCGGTCGACCGACGTGCACAGATCTGTGCACGTTTGACAGCTCTGGGGCGGTCGACCCGGGCGGTCGACCGGGTCTGAGAGCAGTGCTCTCTGTTTGCTTGGGTCGACCGTGCCGGTCGATCGTGTTGGCCCAACGGTCACATTTCTGACCATTGGCGGTCGACCGGGCCGGTCGACCGGTCGCCTGTCAGGCTGCCACATCAGCCTAACGGCTAGTTTTCTGATGGAGGTATAAATACCCCATCTCTTGGGCTGTTTTGAAAAGACTTTTGACAAGAAAATTTCAGAGTTTGTTTAGTGTTTAAACAAGTTTTCAAAAGAGTTTTTAAGCTAAAATGATTTCATCTTTCTTGTTTTGGGTTTTTGAAAAATCAAAGAGAACTAAGTTTTGGGATATTGTATTGGGTTTCATTTTCTATCATTTACAGGACATTTCCCAAGTAGTTTTTCTTTGTTGCTTGTTTCCAAAAACACCTAGTTTCCACACTTGAGCTTATCTTCTATCCTAATCTATTAGGATCTTGTTTTGTGGAAAAGAGAAAAGAAAAGAGAGATTGTTTGTGGTTGAAAGAAACCACTTGTTGTAAACACCCTTGCTCTTGTTGTATCCCTCTTTGGTAGAGGTGATCGGGTGATTGGTTTGCTCCCTCTATTCTGAGGTGGAGTTTGGTTTGTAAACCCTCTTCGGTAGAGGTGTTGTGGTTGTTTGGCTACGGGCCTACCCTCGGTTGTGAGGTGGTTTTTGAGAGAGGAGTTCGGTATTCCCTTGTTGTAAAAATCCTTCTCGGTGAAGGTTCCCTCGGTGGGAGTCCTCGGTGGATGTTATAGTGGATTGGAAATCCTACACGGTGGTGTAGGCGGGGATGTAGAGCAAGGTGCTCGAACCTCGAAACATATCTTATTGTTAGCGTTTGATCCACTTGTCTCTAACTCTCTCTCTCTCATTTATTTGTGCAAAGCATCATACTTCATTCATATCATATATTGCTTGTTGTGCCTTTCATAATTCATATTGCTATATCTTGTATATGCTTGGTTGTTTGTGTGTGTGCCTCACTTATACTTAACCACAAGAGCTTCACATAGCACCTCAACCCATTCAAGGGGAATCAAGAGGAGTTAGTCCAGAGCCCTTCACGGGGAATTCGGCTACACTTGTGAGTTGTATTAAGTGTGTTGCAAAATTTGCATTAGCTTTCGCATTTAGCGCATTTAGTTAATAGATTAGCACTTACACCTATTCACCCCCCCTCTAGGTGTTTTTTCAATTGGTATCAGAGCCAGTGCTCCTGATACTTAGGCTTAACATCCTAGGAGTGAGATCCATTTGTTTGCTAATCTTGTTTGCATTTACTTGTTTGCACACTCATATAGTTTACCATGGACTTTATGACCCCACCTAGCTTTGACCCTTCCAACATTGTTGTTTGGAAGTATAGGATGTCCATGTACCTAAAGACCCTAGGTTTGCATGTCTTTCTTGCAGCCACCAAGAAATGCTATCTTGGAGATCGCAATCATATAGGGGCCAATGCACAAGCCCTTGAGGCCATTAGAAGCACGCTTTCAAAAGATTATCTTATGCTTGTTTCTAATCTTGATTCCGCTTTTGTAGTGTGGAACAAGTTGACGACAACCACCACCTCCAAGCTTCAAGAACAAATTCAACCGGAGGAGTCTAGTGGAGAATCCGAGTCTCAATGCTTAATGATCCAAGGGAATGACTCCCTTGAGGTACTTTCGGAATCTCAACTAGATAGTGATGATTGTGCTAGTTCTTCAAATGATTTTGTTGATCCCCATGCTTTAAATGAAGAACTATCAATTGTTTGTGAAAAATTAATAGAAAAATATAATGTGTTGAAAAAGAAGACTTTTGCTTTAAATAAAGAAAATGAAAAATTGTCTTCTAAACTTAACAATGTTTTACAAGAGAAGGTTGAGGTCTATAATGAAAGGGATTCATTGAAATCTCAATTAGAACTTGCACTTAAGAAAATGAGTTTTTAAAATCTAAAAATGATTGCCATGTTATTTTGAAGAAAAATGAAAATTTGTCTTCAAAAGTTAATTTTGCTTTAAAAGAGAATGTTGCTTTGAAAAATAAAATTATCTCTATTTCAAATGATTTAGATGTGTGTTTAAAGAAAAATGTTATTTTACAAAATAAGATTGATGCATATGTTTGCCATGCTAGGATAGTATCACACACTTCACCTATTGCATGCCACACCTCTTCTTCTAAGATTAATGATGATATTTGTTTGCTTAAGAAGAAGGTTGATTGTTTGGGCTCCACTATGAGCCAATGTGCCATAAACCACTCACGTTTGGAAACTTTGGTTCGAAAGAAACAAGTTCCATCCTTTATGCATGCACACCCTCCACGGCATACACATGCTCCTCACGGACACACCCATCACCATATGTATGCTCATGTGTACACTTGTACACATTGTGGACGTAAGGGCCACCTTGCTAAATTTTATTTTGATCGTATACATGATTGTAATTTAGCAAAGAATTTTGTTTGGGTTAGAGAAGGTACTAACCCCCATGGACCCAATAAGATATGGGTACTAAAGACCACCCCTAAGTTTTTTGATGTAGGTGTGGGCTTTCACATGACGTGAGAGTGATGACACCTTGGAGTGGATGCGTTCCGTACTTAAAGGAAATCAATTGGATGCATCACTTTCAAGGGAAGGTTTGGTGGAGAGGACCACCATGTTTTGGAGATAAGAAAAGTTACCTTCTAGGTTTTGGTAACGATTCCTAACTCCTAATTATTGCTTACATGCTTTTCATGATTATTGTTTATAGCATGTTGTATTGTTTGTAGATTATTATGATAATGCCATGATAATTAGATTCTTGACATACATGTATAGTATTTGAGACACTCATGTTTAATATGGATTATTATTTTGTGTTCTCGTAATTGATTAGCTATCATGTACATCATAAATCTAATAACATGTGGATATTCATAATAATCATGTTTATGTTGATCATGTTGATTTTTATCTTGTTTTTGATGCTTCATGTTTTGAATATATGTTTGAATGTTAGTTTTCATTAAGACTAGTATATACTTGTGCATATAGTGGGCCACAAATAAATCTATATATGTTTGGACTTGATTGCTTATTTGAACCCATTAGATGTGCTAGTATAGTCTAGTTTTGATGATTCATGCATTTTAAACTTGTATTCCTATTTTTGGATTTGTTTTATGATCATGAGTTTTCACTTCATGTATATGTGTATTTTGCCAAACTTTAAGATATACATGTATACCCCTTGAGTCATTTGCCTTTCATGCAAATCTCTATATATGAACTCAATTGTGTTTAGGGATATGTATGTATACTTATTGTGTTAACAATTCATACATATACCTTGAAATGAAATTTGTTTTGGTGAAAATTTAGTTTTTCTTTATTTTGTGTTTAATTATTTAACTTCATGTATATGTCTATCTTGTCCAAACTATTAATATACATGTTTATCCTTTTTGAGCCACGTGCCTTCATGCATATATTTTGTAGACTCGTTGTGTTTTGGATATGTATGTATGCATTAGTTTGTATAAGACATACATACACCTTGAAGATTAAATAGTTTAGATGATTTTTATGTTTTCATGTTTTCATGTTTAAGGAATAATTGAGCTTAATGAAAAATTTCATGATTATGATATTCACACTTTATTTGTACACTCACATTTATTGCTTGCTCATGTTTTATTTTCATGAGTCATATTTATGCCTAATTGAATTAGAGTGTTGATTATCTTGTGGATTTCATGTTTTATGAAAAGCTATTTTGTTGTATTCCTTACTTGAAGGATTTCGTACTAGTTTAAAAGATTTTCCATTTAACTAGTTAAGGTATTCTTCATTTTGGTAGAGCTTTTCAAACAAAGCTTATTTTTCAAATCTATTTTGAAAACCCCTACCCTTCATGGGAGGATGGATGGGAGATCATGTTCATGTATGCTTTAAAATGAAAATCATTTAAAACTTGAACCTTGATTGGGAGGTATAGTAATATGATGTATACACTTGAACTTATTGTTATGTCAATTGGTATCATTGAACTCTTTCAATTGGTATCATTTTGATCTTTTGTATACTCATATGTTTATTGTGTATGTATATTTTCAATTGGTATCATCTATTAGTGATTGGTACTCATTCTATTTCATACACATATACTTGTTTTATTTGTGCCATTATATTTCTATATCCTAAGCACAAATCTTGTTTATGCTAGAGCTTGAGCTTCAACTATTATTTCAATTGATTTAGTTTTCAATTGGTATCTTATTTCAAGCCTACGCATAGTTTTTGTTGGTATTTCATAAAGGGGGAGAAAATTCGATTTTCATATTTCAATTGGTATTTAGTTTTCCACTCCCTTGCTTTATGATAGAAAATATTCATTTCAATTGTTTATTTGGCTTAAAAAGAAAAATACTATCTTTTGATATCAAGATGTCTTGTGTTTTAAATTGGTATCTAAATTTTTTTTTTAAACGAAAAATACAAAAGTTTTGATTTATATTGACTATATGCAAGGAGAGCTTAACATCTCTTCCACATATAGATTCATGTTGAGTGTATCTTGTATTGAAGAGCTTAACATCTCTTCTTTATGTGGTACACGTGTGTAGGGGGAGCTTCACATCTCCTCTTATGCATTACATAATGTGTGTTATGTGAATTAGGGCTTAACATCCCTCCTTCATACAATGCATATGTGTAGGGAAGCTAACTTAGCGTCTTCCTCTTCATGAATGTATATAGCATATAACATTTATTGATCTTTGTTTACTTTCAATTGGTATCAAGATGCTTCATTGACATATTTTCAATTGATATCCTAATTGATTGTCACCCCTTATTGACCTTGTTTTTATTTTTAGACAAAAAGGGGGAGAACATTGTTTTATTGTTTTGATTGACAAAAAGGGGGAGAAAGATTTTTACCCCTCATTTATTGTTTTGATTTTTACCCCTTTGTTGATGATTGACAAAAAGGGGAGAATAATTTGTATTTTATATACATACTTATGTTTTGCATATATTAAGTTTAATTGGTATCTAGAGCATCTAGTGTTTGTGTTAATGTTTTATTAATTTAATTGGTATCTAGATCTTGAGCTTCTAGAACATGTTTATGTGTTTTATGACATGTTTATGTGTTTTATGCATGTTGATGCATACATGTTTATGTACATTCATTGCATATCTTTTGTTTATTTGTTTATGCATGAGTTAAGGGTGAGCTTCTTTGAAGCTTAACTTTAATCCATGCATATATAACTCCATGAGTTTTGTCATCATCAAAAAGGGGGAGATTGTTGGCCCAAAGGCCTTCCACCCTAGTTTTGATGATGATTAACTCATGTAGTTATGTTTACTAATAATCTTGTGTTGTTTAAGTTTCAGATCATTAACCAAGATATTAGTCGGTGATTAGCTTCAACAAGGAGTTTAGAAGCTTTTCATGGTGATTCCGGTGCCAAAGCTTAAAGATCTTACCTTTGCACTCGGTGGATCATGTTTGGGACCAAGCCGTCTTGAAGATGGAAGATCATCAAGAAGACTTAGGTATCCTAGTTTAGTTAGTGTGTTTAGATCCAATTTTTAAAGCTTAGTATAGTTGATATGCTCAAGTGCACAACACACACACGTTTTATGTTTTGGATTTGGTTTTCATGAATAGTTTGATCAAAATAAGTTACATGGTTTTTATGTATATTAGATGTGTTCAATATACATACATGCTTCATATCTTAAACAAACTCATTTTCATATGTCTATTCATGAGTTTTTAGGAAAATCAGATTTCCTATTGAAAAAATCAAGTTTGATTAAAATACAAGTTTTGATTTTCGGTAAAAATGATAAAACACAAAAATAGTTCATATTGATTGATATTTAAGCTAAACTTTTTATCACATGTTTATATATCAATGCAAAATGATAAAACTATTTTTGGGTATTTTTCAAGACTTAAAAAGATTTTTTAGAAAAATATTTTACACTGTTTTTCTGACCCAGATTTCTGTTCCAGGCTTCAACCAGTCGACTAGTCAAACTGACCTAGTCGACTTGGGGTGAAGTCGGTCGACCGACGTGCACAGATCTGTGCACGTTTGGCAGCTCCGGACGGTCGACCGGGTCTGAGAGCAGTGCTCTCTGTTTGTTTGGGTCGACCGTGCCGGTCGACCGTGTTTGCCCAACGGTCACATTTCTGACCGTTGGCGGTCGACCGGGCTGGTCGACCGGTCGCCTGTCAGGCTGCCACATCAGCCTAACGGCTAGTTTTCTGATGGAGGTATAAATACCCCATCTCTTGGGCTGTTTTGAAAAGACTTTTGACAAGAAAAAATTTCAGAGTTTGTTTAGTGTTTAAACAAGTTTTCAAAAGAGTTTTTGAGCTAAAAAGATTTCATCTTTCTTGTTTTGGGTTTTTGGAAAATCAAAGAGAACTAGGTTTTTGGATATTGTATTGGGTTTCATTTTCTATCATTTACAAGACATTTCCCAAGTAGTTTTTCTTTGTTGCTTGTTTTCAAAAACACCTAGTTTCCACACTTGAGCTTATCTTCTATCCTAATCTATTAGGATCTTATTTTGTGAAAAAGAGAAAAGAAAAGAGAGATTGTTTGTGGTTGAAAGAAACCACTTGTTGTAAATACCCTTGCTCTTGTTGTATCCCTCTTGGTAGAGGTGATCGGGTGATTGGTTTGCTCCCTCTATTGTGAGGTGGAGTTTAGTTTGTAAACCCTCTTTGGTAGAGGTGTTGTGGTTGTTTGGCTACGGGCCTACCCCTCGGTTGTGAGGTGGTTGTTTGAGAGAGGAGTTCGGTACTCCCTTGTTGTAAAAATTCTTCTCGGTGAAGGTTCCCTCGGTGGGAGTCCTCGGTGGACGTTATAGTGGATTGGAAATCCTACACGGTGGCGTAGGCGGGGATGTAAAGCAAGGTGCTCGAACCTCAAAACATATCTTGTTGTTAGCGTTTGATCCACTTGTCTCTAACTCTCTCTCTCTCTCATTTATTTGTGCAAAGCATCATACTTCATTCATATCATATATTGCTTGTTGTGCCTTGCATAATTTATATTGCTATATCTTGTATATGCTTGGTTGTTTGTGTGTGACTCACTTATACTTAACCACAAGAGCTTCACATAGCACCTCAACCCATTCAAGGGGAATCAATAGGAGTTAGTCCAGAGCCCTTCACGGGGAATTCGGCTACACTTGTGAGTTGTATTAAGTGTGTTGCAAAATTTGCATTAGCTTCCGCATTTAGCGCATTTAGTTCATAGATTAGCACTTACACCTATTCACCCCCCTCTAGGTGTTTTTTCAGCTATTTGGGTTCTCGAGAAGCTGTTTGGATCTTCACATAGAGGTGAAGAGGTGTGGCCATTTGGAGCTTCACGTAGAGGTGGAGAGGCTTCACGTAGAGGTGAAGCGTTGTGGCCAGTTGGACTTCACGGAGAAGTGAGGTGTTGTGGTCTCGATGAACAGGTGATCTTCGGTGAGAAGACGTTGAGCTTGCATAAGGAGGGGTGTGCATCCAGTTGAAGCCGATGATGTTTGGTGGCCTCTACACAGACTTGGTGGACCGTCAGTGGAAGACAGGTAGACTAGATAGAGCTAGTCAGTTGGAGAGTTAGTGTTGGCTCGTAAGGAAGTCTTCATGAGGTCGTGAAGTTGCGGAGTAGAAGCCATGTTGGTAATCGGCATGTAGGGAAATTCTCCTAAGGTGAAGTATACGGAAGGCATGTGTGGTGCGTTCCAGTGGATAGCTGAGCTAAAGATTCCAAGCCGAGATCGTGTGTCGATTTCGCCGAGATCGCGTGTCGATTTCGCCGAGATCGCGTGTCGATTTCGTCTGGTGCGCGCAAGCCGAGATCGTGTGTCAATTTCGCCGAGATCGTGTGTCGATTTCGCCAGGTGATAGATTGGGGTAGCGTGGAGATCGGCTCAGATTTAGAAAATCTTCGCCGAGGTGGAGAATTGTTGGAAAGAGAGAGATTATTATCAAGGAAGATAGCCGAGAGGTCGTCGAGGTGATCGCCAAGGAAGTCGACGACGAAAGGCAAAGGAAACAGCAGCAGAAGAAAGCAGCAGCAGCAGAACAGGCTCAGCGGTCGACTGGCCCGGTCGACCGCACATGCACAACGTGCACAGGGTCAGAGAGCGGTCGACCTCCCGGTCGACTGAAATGCCTGACTGTAAGTGCCCAACTCTCTGTTGTTTTCGGGCGACCGATCGGTCGACTGAGGTGGAGGTCGGTCGACCGGACCGGTCGACCGACAGTCGGGTTTGGCGAAAATCTACTGTTCTGGAAATCTGGGTATTTAAGGGCTGCTATTGTTTTCTAGGGTTAAGTATCTTGTAGAAGATCCTTGAGAAGGAGCTGCTGGAGCTCTCTTGCATTCAAAGAGGCTGCTAGCAATTGTAATCTTCTTCCAAAGTAATTAAATCTCTCTCTGATTGCCCCGAGGACGTAGGCGTTGAGGCCGAACCTCGTTAAAACTGTTGTTTGCGTTTTGTGCTTTCTTCTGGTGATTATTTGTGCTGTTTGGGTGTTCTTTGTGCTTGGAGATTTGTGAGATCCTCTGTTGGTTGTTGTCATCGGCGCACAACAAATAAGGACTGCGACTATGGTCGCAGTGCTTAACGACATCATGTTGTAAATGATTTTTTTGCTAGGTTAAATATAATAACAGGGACTAAGGACTGCGACTATAGTCACAGTTTACTTATGATTTTATATATTTGTTCTTCACTGTAACTATTGTCTCAGCCACGTATAAACTATGAAACTTATTTTTACATATTGCATGCGAATAATGACTGCGATTATGCTTGAAGTGCTTAACGATAACATGTTGTGGATGATTTTTTTACTAGGTTAAATGTAGTAACGGTGACTAAGGACTTAGAATATAGTCGCAGTTTACTTATGATTTGGATATTTGTTCCTCATTGTAACTGGTTTCTCTTTTTCACACACGAGGACTTTGTATTTGTGTTGCACACTGCGTCCATAATCGCAGTTTTTTAATTTATGATAGACAGTGAAATATACTGATTTGAGAGGATTGTGATCATGTTCGCAGTATCATCTGTTTATATAGTTAAATTTTGGACTGCAACCATGGTCGCTGTTTTTAATTTTATTGAATACACAACGATCAAACTATTTTTGTTAGGACAGCGACCGTGGTCACAATTTCATATATAAATATAGTTAATCATGGACGGTGACCATAATCGCAGTCTATTAGTTCAGAGTAATTATTATCTGAGTACTACAACCATTATCACAGTTGAGATACAAAAATAATAACTATTTATTTATAATCAAAGAGTGCGACCATAATTAACTTCTTAATAAATGACTTACATTTATATTTAGTAAATCATTATATTTCTTATCGTATAATAACAATATTTGCGTGTAATATATTAGGCCCTCGACCATTGTAGCAGTATTAAGAAAATCACTCAGAAGTCCTGTGATTGCTGAGATGCATGAAAGAACATACTTTACATGTATTTTAAAAATATGAAAGATCATTTTTCAAATAGAAGTAAATTTTATTTAAAACATTATAGGTGATGGTTGAGTATTCGAAGAAGTGGTAAAAAGAAATTAAATATTTAATTGAAACAGTTATGGCGAGAAAATCCAAAGAGTTTCTTTTTTTCAGAGGTTTATTATGGGAACTACAAATTAACTTTTATAGAATATTTTTTCTATATATTTAGATTTCGTATGGTGCAAATCTTTTCTTTATCAAGATTAATTTTAGTGCACCTCTTTTTTCGAGGCTGTTATTGTATCACTATAGATAGAATATAAATTACTTCAATTAGGTCAGAGTAATTAATATAATATTTTATAAGATGTGATATTCGCGAACTGTCTCACAGTCGTAGGGCTAATCTACTTTGTTAAGTCATCTTGTTGTTATGACTACGACTTTTGTTGCATTTTATAAACGATCAAAATTCTATTACATATGGTATGCGAATAGGACAGTGACTTTGATTGAAGTGTTGAACAATAATATGTTTCTTCTATTATTTCTATGCAAATAAGGAATGCAATTAGGGTTGCAGTCGTAATATAAAATTAGAAGTTATATTATATTAAGTTTACGATCATGGTCACAGTGCTAAAAGGTCTCCAGTTAGGATCACACTCGTGATATAAAATTGAAATTTTTGTTATACTATAGCTGCGACCATGATCGCTATGCCAATATATTTTTGTTATTATATTTTTGAATGTATGTGCACTGCGACCTGAATCCCATTTATAATATACATTGAGAATAAAGCATTTTTTAGTACCAAGACCGACCATAGTCACAGTTCAATAAAAATTTCATGAAATAATATCCAACCAATCTGCAAATATTGTGACAGTTATGAGATATCTAATTTAAAAAATATCTGCAAAATAAATTAACCATTGCATTTCATTATTTTTTTTACAATGTACATTTGTAATACAAAAAAAATATACGGCTTCCCCCACATCAAATTTTATTTTTCTATTCATTTCAGTTTCTTTATTAAACCTATATGAATTGAAAATAACACGAAATTAAATAATAAAAAATATATATTACAACAATTTTTTTAGGTCTCACGCATGTTTTTTACCTCTTACTGCTATTATTTTTTCTCGTCATCTTGATCCAATATTTTTTCCCCTTTATATTTTTGATGTAAGAGAATTAGGAATTTTATAACTGCAGATAAATTCAATAGAAATTTCTCTGTAAATTACAAATATTTTCGGAAAAATTTTGTTATGGATGAGTTTTTACTAGTATAGAAGTAAAAAATGAGGTATTTGGTCAACTTGATTGACGATTCTTTAGGCGAGAATTTTTTAATTTTTTTAGCGCCTACACTCTGCCACCGGTATGTGGTATAGATTCGGCCACGTCACCGCCGGTTGAGAAACTCTCAGCTGGTGGCTGAGGTACAGATACCCCTATATATATATATATATATATATATATATATATAATATATATATATATATATATATAATATATATATATATATATATAATATATATATATAGAGAGAGAGAGAGAGAGAGAGAGAGAGAGAGAGAGAAATGTATATCAGCCCGCGGGCTGAGAGTACTCTCTCAGCCTGCGGTGACGTGGCTCAATTTGTCACCTCACTGACTTGCGGCCCGCTTTTAGGTAGAAGTTAAATTACCAAATACCCCTTATGATAACTTTTCCTTATTGTTTATTATTATTTTTCCCCCTTTTATCTTTGCCGCTCTTTTCAGATCAATTTTTCAGCCTGCGATAAAATTCTACTTTATAGTTTAAATTTTTTGTATATAATGTAGTCAGAGTCTTTGGTCGCATTGTACATTTAAACTGCGACCTTAGTCAAAGTCTTTTGGTCGCAGTGTACATGGTTAAATGCGACCAAGATCGCAGTGTTGTTATTGATAAAGATGGCCAGGAACTGCAATCTAGGGTTGCATTACATGGACTGCGACTTTGGTCGCAGTACGTTAAGTAATTAATTTTTTTGTATATAATGTAGTCAGAGTCTTTGGTCGCATTGTACATTTAAACTGCGACCTTAGTCAAAGTCTTTTGGTCGCAGTGTACATGATTAAATGCGACCAAGGTCGCAGTGTTGTTATTGATAAAGATGGCCAGCAACTGCAATCTAGGGTTGCATTACATGGACTGCGACTTTGGTCGCAGTACGTTAAGTAAGTGTTATTTTATTAAGTGTTGTTTTTGGATTAAATCATTTTTTGAATCTAAATGAAAAATGAAAAGTTGTCTGTTGTCTGATGCGACTTGGAGTAACTCCGTGAGACGCGACCTGTCATAAAGATTTTATGAGATCTTTTAACGTCAAGTCTACTTTGACGAACCCCGCACCATTCGTTGTTTCCCGAAGCGGTTGTCCACGCGTCGGCTCTTCATTGGGTTTAGGCGTTAATGTCTTTAATGCCAAACCGGCGCTGGCGGTTGGAGACCATTAATGCCGACGATTCTGATTAATGAACCATTAATTATGGTTATTATGGGCTGCCTATAAATAGGGCTCACCCTCTCCCTTTAACAGCCCATAATTAGACTGTTTTCTTTCGAGAGCAATTGCTCTGAGAATTTCCGCCTTCTTCAGAGTCTCTAATAGGGGCTGCCTCCATGGATGAAGATGACCCTATGGACGAACTTGATCGATGTTCGTCCACAAGGGAAGAAGTCATAGACCACATCGTCCACAAGGGAAGAAGTCATGGTTCTTGTCGTTCACAAGGGAAGAAGTCATGATCCCTGACGAGCACTTAAGCCTCACCGAGATCTGCTCTGACTTGATGCACCAGTCAAGCTTTCTGATAATTGATGGTCAGAGTGGGTATGGCGGCGGGGGATGTGGTGGATATAGTGGTGGGTAGCATTCCCTGTGAGGTCTAAAAACCTTCTCTCTTACCCAGAAGTGACATCGAGGAAACTCCATGCTCACTGGATAACCTTCTGGTGAAGAGATGTTCATCAACGAAAGATCGTATCCCGGCACTTTGGAGGGTCAGGTGGAATCGGAGGATTCTGCTGCCACCAGACCTCAAGAAGAAGATTGCTCTTAGTCAACAAGGGCTCTTTTGATGTTTAGTCTTCTTGGCTACTTTGATGTTTAGTCTTCTTTGTACTGCTATATTGTAACACTCAATCTTATTGTATAACAAAGCGTTTTGTATCATTTTCACATGCCTGAAGATAAATGTCTCGACATAAATAAAAGACCTCAATAAACACCACTGCTGTTAGTCAACAAGGGATCTTTTTGATGTTTAGTCTTCTTTGTACTGCTATATTGTAACACTCAATTTTATTGTATAAGAGATCGTTTTGTATCATTTGCACATGCCAGGAGATAAATGCCTGGACATAAATAAAAAGCATATTTGTTTTTTTAATAAACTACGAACTTGGTCGCAGTCATGCATTGCAAACTAAACAACTATGACCATAGATGACACTGCGACCAAGGTCGCATAAGATACATTGCAAACAGTAACTACTGCGACCAGGGTCGACACTGTGACCAAAGACTGCGACTAAGCAACTGCTGCAGTGACGTGTCACCTCGTCGCAGTGTTGTTGTTTACCTCGTCGCAGTGTTGTTGTTGATTAAGACTAAAGACCAGCAATAGCGACCAAGATTGCAGATTATTTTTTTAAGACTGCGGCCATCAACTGCGACCAATGTCGCAGTGTTGTTGTTGATTATTATAAAGACCACCAACTGCGACCAAGGTCGCAGTGATGTTGTTGATTAAGAGTAAAGACCAGCAACTGCGACCAAGGTCGCTGTGTATTTTATTAAGACTAAACACCAACAACTGCGATCAAGGTCGCAGTTTATTTTATAAGACTACGGTCGTTTATTTTATTAAGACTACGGTCAGAAACTGCGACCAAGGTAGCAGTGTTGTTGTTGATTAAGACTAAAGTCCAGCAACTGCGACCAAGGTCGCAGTGTATTTATTAAGTCTGCGTCCAGCAACTGCAACCAATGTCGCAACCTTTCATTTTAAAATTTTATAAGGGTGAACTAATATAATTATTAACTGCGTCCATGGTCGCAGTATATTCGTTTAGCGTAAAATTTTAAAATGAAGGTTTGTAACAATTGTACAGCATTTTTCAACCAAGACATAGTAGTAAAAAATGTAATTCACACAGTTAACTTTAGAAAACAGATTTATATATATTTAAAAAAAACAAAATATATTTTTTTAAACTTCTAATCCTCGTCATCACCATCGTAATGAGAAAGAAGTTTGCGACTTTGGTCGCAGTACTGAAGGAGGTCGCATTGCTATACGATAGCATGTTTCCTCCGGTATTCTTTATTCTGTATTAAGTATGCGACCATGGAATATTTTTTTTACTTTTCAATGCTAGAAGTCGCCGTCGTCATATAAAAGGGGTATTTTTGTCAATTTGTTTCACGATTGTTTAGGCGGGATTTTTTGATTTTTTTGGCGCCCACACTCTGCGACCGATGTGTGGCATATATTCAGCCACGTCCCGCAGGCTGAGAAACTCTCTCAGCCTGCAGGCTGAGGTACAGTAAGCCCATATATATAATATATATTATATATATATATATATATATATATATATATATATATATATATTCACAGGACAAAGTAAAATCTCCTGGCTCAAAAACATCGTTTGCATAAAATAAAGTTTAGGGGGGTTTAGGAGCTTAATAGAAGTACCATAAATTTATTAAAAAAAAATTAAATTTAGGAGAACATGATAATTTAAAATCAATATGAAAATATCCATGTTTACAATTCCAACTTTTGTGATGCTCACGTACTGGCATAAAATTGATGCGCTCTCATTTATGCTGAACAAACCTAACTTTCAATAAAAATAAGCTTTTATTTAAATTGTTTGTGATTTAAATTAAACTTTTAGATTATGTGAGCTTGACTAGCCCAGCCTTATACGAATAAGATCTGCGCCTGGGCTCATGCCCAGTCAGGGCCATGAGCCGCCATTGGGCTGAGCCTTAAAATGGCCCAACCTGACACGAGTGGCCCCTGTGTTATGTTGGGCCTGGGCCTAGCCTTGGTGAGAGGGCAGCGACCAAGCCCCCGTGTCCCCTTCATAAACGAGTAGCCTGCGGGGCGACGACTATCTCTATCACGCTCAATGTTCCAACCAAAACATATGCATCAATTAGAATTATAATCAATTACTCCTCAAAACCAATTATAATTAATTTCAAATTCTGAAAATAGCAATTTTCAGATAAGCATGAACTCATCTATCATCATATAGATAAATAACATTAGGAATTCTAATCAGAGATCTAATTACGTGAAATTAATTAGGCTTTTTCAATTAAATATCTTACATTGATATTAATTGAAACATATGATTAAAACAATAAGACCTCATTTAGCTAATTCTTGCTAGCTCTTGTTAAACAAATCGAAAATTAATAAGAGCTAGCAACCAATGATGATTTCAAAACTAGGTCAAATCAAATGTTGGAATTAACTTCTCTCTTTCTTTGTTGGGCTTTTTAGATATATATATACCCCTCAAATCTTTTATATTTAGAAATTTACCCTCCAAATCATTGATATTACTAATTTACCGCTTAAATCTCTTTTAATATGCTAAAATAGTACCCTTACAATTAGATTTTGGATGGAATAGGATCAAAATACGTTACACCCTTATTTTTTTCTAAAAATAATTAAAAAGACAAAAAAAAGGTCAAAAAGAGAAGGGGCAGCGCATAGATTCCAACCCCTCCTCTTTCTCTTATCTCTATCTCTCTCTCTCACACTACCCCCTTTCTCCTCCCGTCCATCCCTCTCTCTCACACACACTCCCCCTCTCTGCCTTCTCTCTTGTCTTTCTCCTCCTCGCATCTCTCTTCGTGCAAACTCTCTCTGCATCGCCCTTTCTCTATCCGTTCACTCTCTCAACAAAATCCTTTTTGTTGGCCCGGAGGCCTTCCTCTCTAGTTTTGATGATGATTAACTCATGTAGTTATGTTTGTTGGCCCAAGGTTACAATCACCTTTATTTAGTGTGTTTTGATGATTACAAAACATATTAGTTATTTGTACTAATATTGTTTATTGGTTAAGTGTGTTTCAGGGATCTAACTCATCTAAAAGGTTTATTCCCTATTAGCAAAGGTTTTAGACTCAAGTCAACTCAAAATTGGGCTCAAGAATCAAGCTTTGAAGATCATATGGTGAAAAGCCCTTCTTGAAGAACTTGAAGTCTTTAGAATCATTGTAAGAATAGAATGTTAAAGTTTGAGTGTTGGATATTGGCTCTAGGATACACACACACAATTTGGTTTTGTTAAAATGTAAGTCTTGTATTTAAGTTTTCATGTTTTAAATTAGGTTTCATGCCTTAAATATATATTTACATGACTCTATATTTTACAAAAATAAATACCATGTTTAGATCTTGTTTATATACTCCTACTAGCATATTACTTAAGTTCCTTAAAGTCAAAAATTATTTTGCAAAATTTTTCAAGTCAAAAATACACTGTTTTTCTTGTTTCAGGCTGACCGGCCGACCGGCCCGGTCGACCGACCTTTGTGCCTGGGCGTGCACGTCTGTGCACGTCCAACGGTCGACCGGGCGGTCGACCGTCTGAGAGCAGGATTGCTCTCGGGTTTTCTGGGTCGACCGTCCGGTCGACCGCCAGAGGAAGACTGAGAGCAGGTTTGTTCTCGGGTTTTCTGGGTCGACCGGCCGGTCGACCGCCAGAAGGACCCGAGCCAACGGCTCTTTGACCAGCTGAGCTGGCGGTCGACCGGCCCGGTCGACCGCCAAGCCTGCTGCTGCCCAACGGCTCTTTCCTCTTTTGTGCAATTCTGAAATCTGTTTTTTGATCTGCTTTTTGGCAGACTTTTACAGGGTTTTCCAGTTTGTTTTCAGAGCAAATAAGGTCTAAATAAAATGTTTTAAACCCATTTCTCTCCCTATAAATAGAGGAGAAGACTCTCTTACTAAACACCAAGAAAATTCTCAAGTTTTTCATTGTTTTCAAAAGAGAAGAAAAATTGTTTAAGCTACTCATTTCCAATTCTTTTTGAGCTTGTTTTCAGTTGTGTTTGATAACAAATATCACTCTACAACTGAAGTTTTCTCACCACACTTCTTAGAGCCAAAAATCCTTTACTCATTCTATAGGAAGTTGTAAAAGAGTGAGAGTTTGTAAAAGAGTTTGGTGATCTTGTTTGTGATCACCTTGGTGACTTGTAATCTTTTTCTTCTTGTGGAGACATCTCTTCGGTAGAGGTTATTGTAAGTTGGAGAGCTCGGTGGTCGGGTCTTCGGTAGACCATTGTAAGGCGTCCTCGGTGGATAGTGGAAACCCTTCACGGAGGTGAAGGCGGGGAGTAGAGCGGTGGCTCGAACCTCGAAACAAATACTTGTGTTTGCGATTGTCTTTTGCTCTTGCTCTCCATTTTGCCTTTAAATTTCTATTGCACTATATTGCTTTCAATTACTTACTTGTGATCTTGTTTCTTTCTTTGTGCTATTACTTCAAGCTTGTGATACTTGTGATATATTGTTGTTCATCTCACTATTCATCCATCATACTTTGCCTTGATTGATCATATCTCATACAATAAGGTTGCATTGCGCACCTGTAACCATTCAAGGGGAATTGGGAGGAAGGAGTTCAGAACCTCTCACGGGGTATTCGGCTCTTAGTCTTGTTTTGAGAGATCGTTGCATCATTCATCATACTTAGTTTTAAAAAGAATCATTAGATTAGCAATTACACCTATTCACCCCCCCTCTAGGTGTTTTTCAATTGGTATCAAAGCTTGGTTACTAGGCTCTTGGCTTAACAACCCTAGAAAGATCCTAATATTGCTAATCATTTCATTCATTCTCACTTAGTAAAGATGGCGATGGTATTAAGACACCCCTAAGTTTGATGGACTTAACTTTCCCATATGGAAAGTTAAGATGACCGTTTTCTTGCAATCTCTAGGTAGTCGAGTTGCAAAGGCCGTGACCAAACCCTTTAGTGCACCCCCCGGTGATGAATCCACTTGGTCCGAAATAGAGACCAAAGAATTTGATGCCAATGCTAGGGCTCACTATGCACTACTTCAAGCCCTTAATGATGATGACATAGCTAGAGTTATTCATTGCAAGTCCGCATATGAAATTTGGACACATTTGCTAGCTACACATGAAGGGACCTCACAAGTGAAGAGGGCTAAAATTGACCTTCTTCGGTCCCAATATGAGAATTTTTGCATGCAAGAAAATGAAACCATAGATGATATGTTACAAGATTTACAAAGATTACTAATGGACTTTCTTCTCTAGGTGATGCTATTGATAATGATCAAAGAGTTAGAAAGATCATCCGGGCGCTTCCTCCTTCATGGGAAGTAAAAGCAACAACCTTGAAGGAACTCAATGACAAGGAAGAGATGGAATGATTGGTCTCATTGAGAATCTTAAAACCCATGAGATGGAGAGGAAAGTAAGGGAGGACATGGCTCCTTCCAAGAAGAAGACAATAGCCTTCAAAAGTCAATCCACTCACTCCGACGAAGACGATGAAGAAGAAGATGACGAAGAGCTCTCACTTCTTGTGAAGAACGTCCGGAGGATGTACAACAAGGCTAAATTTCAAGGAAGGAAGAGATGGCAAGGAGGCAAAGAAGAAAGAAAGATCATTTGCTTTAATTGCCAAAGACCGGGACACATAGTGGCGGAGTGTCCGGATAAAGTGAAGCCTCCACCTCAAAGAAGCCTCACAAGAAGAAGGCAATGAAAGCTACTTGGATTCCGAGAGCGAATCCGAGGAGGAGATTGATACCGCCAACATGTGCTTCATGGCTAATGAAAGCACAAGCAAGGTAACCCCTTTCACTTCTCCTAATGATGAACTTTCCATGGATGAGTTAGGAGAAACTTTTGTAGAATTATCACATAACTATGATTTTCTTAAGAAAAAGTATTTAAAAATGAAAAAGGAAAATGAATCTCTTAATCTTCAAGTCTTTACTCTTTCTAAAGAAAAGGATGAATTACTTTTCACTCTTGTTTCCACTCAAAAAGATTTTGACAAGTATAAGATTTCTTGTAAAGGCAAGTCTCCACAAATGATTCTAATGAGATTACCATGCTTAAAGAAAGAATAGACTCATTGGGAATTATTTTAAAAAATTGTGAGTTTGATAAGAAGAAGATAGAGGCCATGTTTCCTAAGAAACAAGCCCCTAAGAAAAATGTTCACCATGCTCATGCTCATGTTCATACCACACAACTTTACATCGTGACAAAACCCTAAAGCATGTTCACACTTCACACACACATCATGCATTCATGTATGGAAGAGTGTTCTCATGTTCATATTGTGGGCGGAAAGGACACTTAGCCATTTTTGCTATGATAGACTAAGTACATCTATCATAATGTTTGGGTTCGAAACATTAACTTTCAAGGACCAAGAAAGTTTGGGTACCAAAGTCAACAATTTTGTTAAATGATATAGGTACCTTCCAAAGCCCAACGACGTAGAGGATTGTGGTATCTTGATAGTGGTTGCTCAAGGCACATGACTTGGGACATCAATAACTTTGCAACCCTATCAAGATACCATGAAGGTGGCACCGTCACCTCGGAGATGATGCAAGGGTAAAATCATCGGTATGGTAATGTAAAACTCGGCACATCCCCTTTAATGAAAATGTAGTTTTAGTTGATGGACTCAAACATAACCTCTTGAGTGTTAGTCAACTTTGTGATAAAGGTTTTGATGTTGTTTTTGATCATGTAGTTTGTAAAGTAATTGATAGAATTTCTAATACTTGTGTGTTTTCCGGTTTTCGTGAAAGTAATGTTTATATGATAGATATGTCTAATATGTCTTGTAATATTACTTGTTAAAAGCCCTCGATGACGACTCTTGGTTGTGGCATAGAAGATTAGGCCATATTTCATTTGACCACATATCTAGGTTAAACACAAAGGAAATGGTGAAAGGTATTCCTTGTTTGAGTTTTAAAAAGGACCGAGTTTGTGACGCATGTCAATTTGGGAAACAAACTAAGTCTTCTTTCAAATCAATTAAGGATATCATGACATCACGTCCTTTGGAGTTAATCCATATGGATCTATTTGGCCCGACACAAACCAAAAGTTTAAGTGGGAATAGATTTGCATTTGTTTTGGTTGATGACTTTTCACGGTTTACTTGGGTTTTCTTTCTTGAACATAAAAATCAAGCACTTTCATATTTCCAAACTTTTAAGAAAAGAGTTGAAAAAGAAAAAGATGTTTCAATTTTAAGAATAAGAAGTGATAGAGGAGGTGAGTTCATTAACCTACCCTTTACCACTTTTTGTGAAGAACATGGAATTAAGCATGAACTTTCTTGTCCTAGAACTCCACAACAAAATGGAGTAGTTGAACGGAAAAAATCGAACTTTACAAGAGATGGCTAGGACAATGCTAAGTGAATATGGTCTACCACATTATTTGTGGGCCGAGGCCGTAAATACATCATGCTATATATCAAATCATGTTTTCTTGTGTAAAAATACTTCAAAGACTTCTTTTGAAATGTACTTTTCTAGAAAACCAAATGTTTCATATTTCAAAGTTTTTGGATGCAAATGTTTTGTTTTAAATACAAAAGATAATTTAGGAAAATTTGATGCTAAAGCTTATGAGGCAATTTTTGTTGGGTATTCTAATACAAGTAAGGCTTATAGAATCTTCAATAAATCATCTTTGACTATTGAGGAATCTATACATGTTAAGTTTGAAGAATCTAACTTGTTTGTTAAGAATGTTGTAGAAATAGATGATTTGGATGAAGGCTTGGAGAAAGTGACCTTGGAGGATACTACTACTATGGGAGACAAGCCAAAGGATGATGAAGGGAAGTGAAGCTAAAGTAGAAGAGGCTCAAGGAAATGAAAATCAAACAAATGAAGTGGAGCCTACTCAACAACTTCCAAAGGGTTGGAGATACAATCCTCATCATCCCAAGGACCTCGTCATAGGTGAAGTATCAAAAGGGGTAACCACTCGCTCTAAACTTCATGATTATTGTGGACATTATGCATTTATTTCTCATGTTGAACCCAAGAACGTCCTCGAAGCCGAGGCCGATTCATATTGGTTGCTAGCCATGCAAGAGGAACTCAATCAATTTGAGCGCAACCAAGTTTGGCACCTTGTTCCTAGGCCCCACGATAGACCAACAATTGGTACTAAGTGGATCTTTAAGAACAAGTTGGATGAATCGGGTAACGTTGTTAGGAATAAAGTTAGGTTAGTTGCCCAAGGTTACACTCAAATCGAAGGAATCGATTTTGAAGAAACCTTTGCACCCGTAGCACGGCTTGAAGCCATACGGATGACACTAGCATTTGCCTCATATAAAGATTTTAAATTGTTTCAAATGGATGTTAAAAGTGCTTTTCTAAATGATTTTATTGAAGAGGAGGTGTATGTTGAACAACCCCTCGGGTTTGTTGATCCTACACATCCGGATTTTGTATTTAAATTAGATAAAGCTCTTTATGGTTTAAAACAAGCCCCTAGGGCTTGGTATGAAAGACTTTCTTCATTTTTGATTTCAAATGGTTTTAAGAAAGGTAAAATTGACACAACTTTGTTTACAAAAACATGTAGAAAAAGATATTCTTATTGTGCAAATTTATGTTGATGACATTATTTTAGTTCTACTAATGAATCTCTTTGCCAAGCTTTTGAATCATGCATGAAGGATGAATTTGAAATGTCTATGATGGGGGAGCTCAACTATTTCCTTGGACTCCAAATCAAGCAAAGGAAGGATGGGATCTTCATCAATCAAGCCAAGTACACAAGGAACTCATCAAAAGGTTCGGGCTTGAAGGATCTAAAGTAAGCAAAACTCCCATGGCAATAACTACTAAGCTTGACAAGGATGAACAAGGTAAAAGTGTAGACATTAAAGTTTATCGTAGCATGATAGGTAGTTATTGTATTTGACGGCTAGTAGGCCGGATATCATGTTTTTCGTTTGTCTTTATGCTCGTTTTCAATCATGTCCTAAGGAGTCTCATTTAGTAGCAGTAAAATGCATTATTAAATACCTTAAGGGCACTATTGAAATGGGGTTTGTGGTATCCGAAAACCGGACTATTTGATATGAAGAGTTTTTCGGATGCCGACTATGCGGGTTGTAGGGTAGATAGGAAGAGCACAAGTAGAACATGTCAATTCTTAGGTAATTGTCTTGTATCTTGGTCTTCCAAAAAGCAAAATTCGGTAGCCCTTTCAACCGCCGAGGCGGAGTATGTTGCGGCCGGAGCTTGTTGTGCACAAGTTCTTTGGATGAAACATACTCTCCTTGACTATGATTTACACTTTGATCATGTTAAAATATTTTGTGATAATATTAGTACTATTCACATGAAAAAGAATGCAAATCAACATAGTAAAACCAAACACATTGACATTAGGTATCACTTTCTTAGAGATCATTATGAGAAAGGTGATATTGATATAGATTATGTTTCTACCGATTTTCAACTTGCCGATATTTTTACTAAACCTCTAGATTATGCTAGATTTTCATTTATTTGTGGTGAATTGAATGTTTGCATTATGGATTCTTAAAGAAAAATTTCTTCTATTTGTTTGTTTAACCCTTTTGATGTATGACAAAAAGGGGAGAAAAAGTATGAGTTTGTTTGATTGTCTTGGTTGTTTATTGTGTATATTTTGATGCATTTGAGTTTTTGATAAAACTATGTGTTTTGCATTTGAGTTTTTGACAAAACTATGTGTTTTCAATGCCTTATGTATTTAGCTCTTCATTGACATTTTTTGATACATAGCATTATTGAGGGGGAGCTTTCCAAGCTCTTTTCCATTTTTGTTTAAATAACCTATATGTTTTGTCATCATCAAAAAGGGGGAGATTGTTGGCCCAAGGTTACAATCACCTTTGTTTAGTGTGTTTTGATGATTACAAAACATATTAGTTATTTGTACTAATATTGTTTATTGGTTAAGTGTGTTTCAGGGATCTAACTCATCTAGAAGGTTTATTCCCTATTAGCAAAGATTTTGAACTCAAGTCAACTCAAATTGGGCTCAAGAATCAAGCTTTGAAGATCATATGGTAAAAAGCCCTTCTTGAAGAACTTGAAGTCTTTAGAATCATTGTAAGAATAGAATGTTAAAGTTTGAGTGTTGGATATTGGCTCTAGGATACACACACAATTTGGTTTTGTTAAAATGTGAGTCTTGTATTTAAGTTTTCATGTTTAAATTAGGTTTCATGCCTTAAATATATATTTACATGACTCTATATTTACAAAAATAAATACCATGTTTAGATCTTGTTTATATACTCCTACTAGCATATTACTTAAGTTTCCTTAAAGTCAAAAATTATTTTACAAAATTTTTCAAGTCAAAAATACACTGTTTTTCCTGTTTCAGGCTGACCGGCCGACCGGCCCGGTCGACCGACCTTTGTGCCTGGGCGTGCACGTCTGTGCACGTCCAACGGTCGACCGGGCGGTCGACCGTCTGAGAGCAGGATTGCTCTCGGGTTTTCTGGGTCGACCGTCCGGTCGACCGCCAGAGGAAGACTGAGAGCAGGTTTGTTCTCGGGTTTTCTGGGTCGACCGGCCGGTCGACCGCCAGAAGACCCGAGCCAACGGCTCTTTGACCAGCTGAGCTGGCGGTCGACCGGCCCGGTCGACCGCCAAGCCTGCTGCTGCCCAACGGCTCTTTCCTCTTTTGTGCAATCTGAAATCTGTTTTTTGATCTGCTTTTTGGCAGACTTTTACAGGGTTTTCTAGTTTGTTTTCAGAGCAAATAAGGTCTAAATAAAATGTTTTAAACCCATTTCTCTCCCTATAAATAGAGGAGAAGACTCTCTTACTAAACACCAAGAAAATTCTCAAGTTTTTCATTGTTTTCAAAAGAGAAGAAAAATTGTTTAAGCTACTCATTTCCAATTCTTTTTGAGCTTGTTTTTCAGTTGTGTTTGATAACAAATATCACTCTACAACTGAAGTTTTCTCACCACACTTCTTAGAGCCAAAAATCCTTTACTCATTCTATAGGAAGTTGTAAAAGAGTGAGAGTTTGTAAAAGAGTTTGGTGATCTTGTTTGTGATCACCTTGGTGACTTGTAATCTTTTTCTTCTTGTGGAGATACCTCTTCGGTAGAGGTTATTGTAAGTTGGAGAGCTCGGTGCTCGGGTCTTCGGTGGACCATTGTAAGGCGTCCTCGGTGTATAGTGGAAACCCTTCACGGAGGTGAAGGCGGGGAGTAGAGCGGTGGCTCGAACCTCGAAACAAATACTTGTGTTTGCGATTGTCTTTTGCTCTTGCTCTCCATTTTGCCTTTAAATTTCTATTGCACTATATTGCTTTCAATTACTTGCTTGTGATCTTGTTTCTTTCTTTGTGCTATTACTTCAAGCTTGTGATACTTGTGATATATTGTTGTTCATCTCACTATTCATCCATCATACTTTGCCTTGATCGATCATATCTCATACAACAAGGTTGTATTGCGCACCTCTAACCCATTCAAGGGGAAATTGGGAGGAAGGAGTTCAGAACCTCTCACGGGGTATTCGGCTCTTAGTTTTGTTTTAAGAGATCGTTGCATCATTCATCATACTTAGTTTAAAAAGAATCATTAGATTAGCAATTACACCTATTCACCCCCCTCTAGGTGTTTTTCAATGTTTACTAATATTCTTGTGTTTTTAGTCTCAGATCATTAAACAAGATATTAGTTGGTGATTGCTTCAAAAAGAGGAGTTTAGAAGCTTTCACATGGTGATTCCAGGGCCTGAGCATCAAGATCATACATAGCCATGCTCGTTGGATCACGGTGTTTGGACCGAGTCGACTTGAAGATGGAAGATCATCAAGAAGACTTAGGTATCCATAGTTTAGTGTGTTTTAGATCCATTTATAAAGATAAGAATAGTTGATATGCTCAAGTGCACAACACACACAAGTTTTATGTTTTGGATTTGGTTTCATGAATAGATTGATCAAAATAAGTTTACTTGGTTTTTATGTATATTAGATGTGTTCAATATACATACATGGTTCATATCTTAAACAAACTTATTTTGATATGTCTATTCATGAGTTTTAGGAAAAATCAGATTTCCTATTGAAAAAGTCAAGTTTGATAAAATACAAGTTTTAGTTTTTGGTAAAAATGTTAAAACACAAAAATAATTTCATATGCTTGATATTTGAGCTAAACTTTTTATCACATGTTTATGTATCAATGCAAAATGATAAAACTATTTTAGGTATTTTTACAAGAGATAAAAGATTTTTAGAAATATTCTTTACATGTGTTTCTGACCCAGAACAGTGGAGACAGGCCAGGACGGCCGACCGCACGGTCGACCGTACCAAGGGCCGGTCGACCCTGCGGTCGACCGACGTGCACAGAGCTGTGCATGTCTGGCAGCACAGTGGGCTGGCCGACCGACCGGTCGACCGGACCAGAGAGCTTTGCTCTCTGTATCTGGGCGGTCGGCCGAGCGGTCGACCGGATGCCCAACAGTCATATTTCTGACCGTTGGCGGTCGGCCGGGCCGGCCGACCGCAAGCCTGTCAGGCTGCCAGATCAGCCTAATGGCTAGTTTTCTGTTTGGGCTATAAATACCCCATCTCTTGGGGTGTTTTGATAAGACTTTTGACAAGAAAATTTCAGTATTTCTCTAGTGTTTAAACAAGTTTTCAAAATAGTTTTTGTGCTCAAAAGATTCATTTGTTTGTTTTAAAGTGTTTTGTTTATTTCAAAGAAAATAGGTTTTTGGGAATTGTTTCTTGATCTAAAATTCTATATTCATTTGGTATTTTCCCAAGAGATTTTCTTTGATCAAAATACTAGTTTTTCACACTTGAGCTTATCATCTATCCTATTCTATTAGGATCTTGTTTTGTGAAAAAGAGGAAAGAGAGATTGTTTGTGATTGAAAGAAATCACTTGTTGTAAACACCCTTACTTTTGTTGTATCCCTCTTTGGTAGAGGTTGATCGGGTGATTAGTTTGCTCCCTCTTTGGTAGAGGTTGAGGCTTGTGTTTGCTCCCTCTAGTGAGAGGTGGAGTTTGGTTGTAACCCTCTTCGGTAGAGGGTTTGTGGTTATTTGGCTACGGGCCTACCCCTCGGTTGTGAGGCGGTATTTGAGAAAGGAGTTCGGTACTCCCTTGTTGTAAAAATCCTTCTCGGTGAAGGTTCCCTCGGTGGGAGTCCTCGGTGGACAAGATAGTGGATTAGAAATCCTTCTCGGTGAAGGCGGGGACGTAGAGCTAGGGGCTCGAACCTCGAAATATATCCTTGTGTTTGCGTTTGATCCATTGTCTCTCTAACTCTCTCTTTTATTTGTGCAAAGCATCATTCTTTCATTCTTATCATATATTGTTTGTGTTGTGCCTTGCATATTTAATATTGCTATATCTCTCATATGCTTGGTTGTTTGTGTGTGCCTCACTTGTACTTAACCATAAGAGCTTCATATAGCATCTCAACCCATATCTAGGGGAATCAAGAGGAGTTAGTCCAGAGCCCTTCACGGGGAATTCGGCTACACTTGTGTGTTGTACTAAATGTGTTGCAAAATTCGTTTTAAGCTTCCGCATTTAGCGCATTTAGTTCACTAGATTAGCATATCACCTATTCACCCCCCTGTCGACGAGAGTCGTTGACGTATCTACGTAAGAAAAATATCTCACATATATGCGATAAACCTCAGTGCAGGAAATAAACATAATATGCACAAAATTACTAACTTAAATAAGTATAAGAATGCTTGCAAAAGAATCAGTGATCATGATAGATACGAAAAAATGAATAGACAAGAAAGCAAAGATGAAAATAATAAAGATATGTACTGATAATATGTAGGCAAGTTACCCTACTAATGTCTCGTGAAGCATAAGGTACAACGCAATCTCTAAACTCCAACCTGAATAAACAACTTCAGGGTCATCAACTTGAGTAAATAACCTCAGGGTCGTCAGAAAGCGACCTAGTGAATAGTAAAATATGGGAAGCAGTTATAGTATACTATAATAGTAATACAATCACGATAATATATAATACATGATTAAATAACAATAAATACTTTATAATTATACTAACAGTTGGTATATATATTTCAATTATTATATCTGCGTCATAATGTTATTAATGCATAGCATGTTACACAATGTTACCTCTACAATTTATACAATATATGATTAAAAAAAATATCGATGTTAATCGGATAGAGTTATATATATATATATATATATATATATATATATATATATATATATATATATATATATATATATATATATATATATATAAACTAACATTATATTATTATATTATCATTCAAGCATTTATAGCCACTAACATGTTATTATTATATAATATGGGTAATAAGATACAAAATTTGATTATATACTAATAAAATCAATTTGCATTAGTAACATGTATCAAGTATTAATTATTTCATATTTATTGTTTAATTTAATATTAACAGTAGTATGACGGTATCAGTGATTAATAAGTACACCTACACAGAAAATAAACAAAATTAATCATGTTATAGTACTTGTGAGTATTGTAGTGTGTCTACAAAGAATACATGAAGAATAAAATATATATGTATAGTAACACGCTAGTAAACAAGAAAATCAGAAGGTTCAATACAGTATATTCAAACAGGATATCATGCAGATGAAGAGAAATATATTAATGTTATACAATAATAACAATAAATATTATTTGATAATTTTATAACTCTCTTCCAATGTCTCATACTACTGGCTGTCTATACTGAAACCTGTACCCTAAAAGAATTCATTCGAATATGGCATACAAGTGCCATTATCCTGACGAGAGAGCGACCAAATAGCAAACATTCATGTCATGATCATTGTTCACACCATTTTATTATGTTAATTGGAAACTAAAAGGTCAAAGAACACTGATTGGGTGAGTGTATCCAGTACATACTCGTGATCACAACCTACCATGATGAAGACTAAGGGATTGCCCGCTAGTGTGAACGGGAACATGATGCTCCTTGAACATGTGAGCATATATATACATGTGATAGTCAGCACTACCCTATCCACCGCGAAAGGGACGAATATGAATCTAAGAATCTACCTGACAAGATCTAGTCACCCGTCAAGTCTCTCCTATCTCCATGTTATGTTCATAAATGAACTTTACAGTAAAATAAGAACAATAACATTGCATGTAGCATGTATCAAGATAACATGACATGTGTAATGTTCAGATTATTAAATATGAGAACATGAAATAGGAGATGTAAGATTCTTGAGGTGACCCCCACAGATTCTAGAGATTGTTTCCATGGATTCAAGAGGTGGCCCCCATCACGAGCGTATGTGGTGTGGCACTTTACTCTGTGTAGTACTTTGTCACGTGAAGCTATGTCAATAACAGTGATATAAGAACAATCAGGTCATATACTTGAGTGGGTCCATGTATCGGTGATACATAAATATGAAAACCTAATTGATATCACAATGTAATCATGTACAATTATATATTTTCAAAATCTTCACAACATTATTAAAACTTTTTATTTTATTGAATATGTTCAAAAAATCACTAACACATATTTTAATTACAATGATTTACAATTTACATGATTTATTGGATGATAATTGTAGTTTATATAATAAATCAATAAATTAATTTTATTCAACATGTTGAAATATAATTTAATAAATAAAAACATTCACACATATTTTAGTTGAAGTGGTTTATCGGTCACATGATTTATTGACCGATAAATACAAGTTAATAAATTAATTTTATTCAACACATTGAAATATAACTTATAAAAGAAAAACACTCACAATAGTATCATAGGAATGTATCTCTCTTTTCAATGATCACAATGGCTCGAGAATTTTTCAAATCGGGCTCCGTATGGTCAAGATATTTCTGAACACTAAAAGTAAATATAAATGGGTAGTTATGAAATAATAAGGTCTAAAATGTAAACATACCAAATTATCAGGGGTTTTATGTAATTTTATCTTTTTTTATTTTGGAGCGATTTCGAGTTATTATTGTGTCCGGGTTTAGATCCAATACCCAAACCTGGTGACTAAAGCGATGGGTTTTTGGGTAATACGTTTGGGTCGGGTTATTTAGTGTAGGTTTGGATCCAATAGGAGAGAGAAAGAGAATAAGAGAAGAAATTGCAAGAGGAGCAGGGGAGGCAGCGCCTGGGCTTGGCCACACGATGGGGCTGCGCGGCTGTGGCCCGCGACAGCGGTCAGCCGACGGCGACAATCTGTGATTAGGCGTAGCGATGCTAGGCTGACGGTAGACCCCAAGGGAAGGAGAGAGGGAAAATGAGAGGTAGAAAGAGTGAAAAGGAGAAAGAGAGAATAGAGAAAGAGGGAGAGAGGGAGGAGACAATGGCGGTGGTCTGGGTGGCGCGACGACTGTCTACGGTGCTGGTTGACGGGGATAGAGGAGGGAGAAAGGGATAAAGCGAGATAGTGAGAGAGTGAGGTGGAAGAGAGAGCAAAAGAGAGGAGAGTAGGTTGGCGGCCTGGCTAGCCGACAGAGGTGACGCAATAGCCGGCGGCGATCCTAGCCTACCGGCAGTCGTCAACTACAAATAAGAGAGGGGGAGAGAGTGAAAAAAAGTGAGAAAGGACAGTGAGATAGATGTAGAGAGAGTTAGAGAAAGTGAGAGAGCGAGAACAAGAAAAAGAAAAAAAAGAAAGGAGAGAGATGACAGTGACAGGGATGAAGGGAGAAGAAAAGAGGAGAATCTAAAGAAGGGGAGAAAGAAAAAGAAAGAGAAAAAGAAAGAGAACAAAAGATTTTTAGTAAAAATTAATAATTATTCATCTATTATAATTTATATATGAAATTAAATTCATATAATTAATTTCCACATAAAATATTTTAATTTAATAAATTTAAACTGGTTTATAATTATAATTTATATAATTGATGTTAAAAAACTTAATAATTATTTCATAAAATTTATTTACAAGTGATATTATTCATATTAAAATTTATATTATTAATATGCACATCTTTATATTATTTAAATATTTCTTTTAGTTTAAAAATATCTACTCCAGTATAATAAATAATAATTAACTTTGTAGAATTATTTATTTATCAATATAAACATGTCAAAACACAAAATAATTTGTTTTTATATTTCATTATTTAGTATTTTTAAATATTATCAGGCATATTTAATTCTTTTAATTCTCTTTTAAAAATTATCAATAATATAATTTACTTTTTAGATAAAAATATGTATTTAATATAACTGAATTTTAAATAAAAATAAATCAGATTATCAGTACTATAAAGGTATTAGCAGATTAGAGTATTACAAGGAAGAAGAAGAAGAAAGAGGCCAGAGTTATGGTTAGGATGTGAATTAGAAGATAAAAGATAGAGGGCATTTTGCTACACCCCTATGTCAAATCGTAATTAGGAAAAATCTCAGCTTTATAAATTTGTTCGCTTAACCACTTCCTTTTTTAAAGTAAGGATATGCGCTCGCATGTCAAGCGTTGAAGCGCTCATCAACAATGAAAAATAAAAATGCCTCACAGTCCTCACAAAATGATCACAGTATAGAGGACTGTGACTATAATCGCACCTCACAAAATGATCGCAGCCATATTTCTGAGGATACCAATAAAATTATAGTCCATATAAAATGCACTATACATGAGGATTGCGACCATGATCGTAGTGCTCACAAAAATATCATGTTTTCGAGTCTTTATATAATTACGATCATGATCGCAGTCCTCTTTATTAAGACCGTTATCATGATCGCAATATTCAAAAAAATGTCCTATATTTGAGTCTTTATGAGGACTGTGACCATGATCGCAGTCCTAAAAAGAGGAATGCGATCAAAATGTCTTATATTTGAGTCTTTATGAGGACTTTGCCATGATCGCAGTCCTAAAAGAGGAATGCGATCATTTAGGACTGTGATCATGGTCGCAGTCCTCACAAGGTTTTGTGAGGACTGCGTTCATAATCACATTCCTCACAAATGCCTTATTTCTCAATTAGTCATTACAGAACTCATCGCAAGCATGATCAAAACGAGATATGTAAAAAGATCGATGTAAAAAAAAATTCCTCACAGGACGACCCAAAAATTACTCTGCAGCAGGGTTAAGGTTTAGGCGAGTGCAACATCAGGGGCAAACATCAGGGGCAATGAAAAGGTTAAAATAGAAAATAAATATATATAAAGAAATAGTGATTGGGAGAAATCAATTTATGCTGACGTGAATAAGGTTGTAGCGAATCAAATTATGACGATGAGTTTTTTTTCTTTCTAGTAATGAAGTAAAGTAGGTGGCTGTAGCGAAATATTTTAAGGATAAATTAGTCATTTTTCATATTTTAAACAGTAGAAAAAGGAATATTCTTTTCTGATTTTTAAACAGTTAAATTGGAGGCCTAATTATTAAACTGGAGGGTAAATAAAAGAGTAAGATCTTCATATTTTATACTTCCCCGGATCGATAGGAAGAAGGCGTTGTTAGTTGGATGTGCCTTTTAGGGCAAGACAATGGAGAGGCCTGCATCAATTTGATGTGAGCACCTCCCTAACTTTTCCCAAAAAAAAAAAAAAGTGAAAAATTAACTAATTTTATGTTTGGCGATGGTGGAAGGATTAGAAGGTTTTAATCCTGAAAAAATTACTATAGTATGTTAACTACTCTTTTTTTAAGATGATTAAATTTTAACCACTTAAGTCGATTTGATCTATTTGAAAAGACTAACAAATCTATTGTATCATTTTAACTCTTTGGCATGTTAAAAAAAGAACTTGGCTCAATCATTTCCTTTTAACAGGATGTCAAACAGTCATATTAATACTTCATATTCCAACTTTTTTTTCCCCCGTGGCTGGCCAAGGGTTAGAGCACAACTCTTCCTCATTGTCTCAGTTCAAAATCTTAGTTGTTTCCACCCAATGGGCCACTGAATCACCGATTCGAATCCTGTTATGGGGTTGGTTTTCTAGCTAAAAAAAAGAAAAATAAAAGAAAAAAAGAAAAAAAAATAGATTCCAACTTTTACTACTTCTGGTTTGCCTGTGGGTAATGTCAGTAGGAGCTATTAGACTTGTGTTTATGGTTTCACTCGTTTTGAAGTGTGCTTATTTAAATCCAAAAAAGTGATAAGTAGATTCAAAAAGTAAGTTATTAGTTAGTATACTTATATAATTAGTAAGTACACTCAACCTCTAGAACCTTAATTCTTTTTCAGGCTCAAAATTCTCAACAATTTTGTGGGGGTATTAAATAATAGGCTGGATTTTCACGCTAGGATGGTTTTCAGCTACTGGACAGTTTACATTTTGCTGATTTTTTGGCGACAGGATAGTTTACATTTTGCTGTTTTTTTGGCGATAGGACAGTCTTTTTATCTTTGCATTTTGGTTAACTCATCCACTACTCTGCTAGTGAAAGCCGCGTTGAACAAATAGTAGAGGTTGGTTTTAAGCTACAGAACAGTTTACACTTTTGCTGACAGTCTTTTCTCACCCCTCTATCATTGCATTTTGGTGTACTCATCCTCTACTACAAATAGCAATTTGGAAAAGAATACTGCTAGTGCAAGCCACGTTGAAGGAATAATAACAGAGACTTAGAACTAATACAGAAACTTCAATCTAGCATGAGGATAAAACTCTTCTCATAGTTGCACAGCATGATCTGGGAGCCTGAGGCTTCTCTCGATCTTACTGGTTCCCTGCGAAGAAAGCGAGAGCACCTACAAACGGCGCGTTGATGTACGTTGCTGGCTCAGACTGCTGGTAGTTGTTCCTATCATCCGTGAACCCATCATTGCTGTCTGGGCCACCTAATACCGCACCCACAAGCACGTTTGGGTTTGGCGAGCTCGAATACAAGTAAGCGAAGCCATCATTACACGAAATGCGACTCGGGTGGGCATGAACCGATGGTAGTGATGAACCCCTATGGTGGACGTGCAGCGGGTATCGGTCCCCAAATCCAACCATGTATGACATCTTTGCCGGATTCTGGCCCAGTATGTAATCAACCTGCATGTAGCGCAGAAATCACTGCTGCATCAGTTCACTAGCACGATAACTCACTGCTCTTGGGTTTTGTTATGCATGGATACCTGCTTCTTAGCTAGCGAGACGAGGCTCGAAGCTGTGACAGTTGTAGGTCCGCAGTTGGTCGATCCACCATTGGAGCTTAGGTATTTGGCGTAAGTTAGGAGAAGAAAAGCACTGGATGTCACATACTGCAGGTTGCTCTCACTTTCTTTGTAGAGAAGCCCCCCTGCTCATATTACAGTCTCACTTGAGTTCTTTCTCATTCGATGAACAAAATGTGACATATTTATGAGAAGAGACTTGACCTGGTGTATATTGGGCTTGGAAGCTACTGGTTCCAGGGACCAGAGAACAGATGTAACTGTCTGCATGGACTTTATACAGCTGCAATCCCTCAATCCTGTCCTGCAAGAATCCCTGTAAAAAAGATGTGACCACAACTAATATCAAGATTCACGAATCATTCTGTTTTCATAGAGAATTTGAATCAGCTTTCAAATATACCTTTGAAAGAAGAACTTTGGTGCCAACTCGCTTATCGTCCCAACTGAAGGAATAGTCGTCGTCTTCAGCACCCAATGTGTGGCCATTCGACTGAATGTATGACATGTAGGAGGCATCCTCTGATGCCTGGTGAAGCCATGACGCTCCCCATAGAAGCTCATCCTGCATTCACATCCAAATCTAAATTCACTTCTACATTCAGCTAGTTTTGAATTGTTCAGTATATTGACATACATTGTATCCAGAATAGGAGCAGTAGAACGGGCAGACGACTGAGCTAAGTGAGTTGCTGTAACTTCCCCTGTACCGGTTAGCAAAATCAAAGACCTGCAATATGAAAATGATCCTTCTTAATCAGTACAGAAACATAATAGCATGGATTTACTTAAGAGTGGGAATCAAATTCTATTACTTTCGCGGCGGTTTGGAGTAACTTGGTAGAATAAGCAGCATCTGAATCTCTGAACACAATCGAAGCGGCCGCCAATGCTGCGGCTGTCTCTGCAGCAACATCGGATCCTGGGTTCTGGCTCGTCACCTTGTAAACATTTCTAGGCGTGTCCATGTCTTCCGGTCTCTCCCAGCAATGGTGATCAACGTTTGGATCCGCAACCTATTCATGATTTCAGAAAACTCATATAGCTGTAGGGCTAGTACAATCAAGGACCTCAACCTATTCATGATTTCATAAAGGGGTGTTTTGATCATAAGAAAAATGTTTTCTTCATCATGTGATGTCACATGCACCAATAATAATAGATGAAAAATATGAATGTGATAAAAACGGTTAAAACATAAAGGAGTCTTGATGAAAATTATAAAATAGAGGTAGTTTTATTTTTTAACTTTAGTGATTAGTTTAGAGGTTTTTTTTGGAAGTTAAACCTATTAGTTCCAGGTCTCGACATCATCTTACTTGTACGTAGAGAGCGTCAGGAGCGGCACTGGCTGCCTTTAGGAGATAATCGGTGCTCCAACGAACCGCAGCTCTGGCATTGTTGATTTGACCATGCATCTCGTTCCCAAATTCGATGATGCTCCAAGCCAGCATTGTAGTCGTGAAGGCCAACGGCAGGCCAAACTTGACGTTGTCACCCGCATCATAGTATCCACCAGTCAAATCCACCTGAAATGGTAAAAACTCTTTGTGTGAGACTCATGGTCCGCATGATACGTACAATCAAAACTTACAGTTATTTTAACATGATATCAGAGCAGAGTAAATACATTGTAAGAAGAGCCATCAGATAGACCGGAATCCCCTCTCCATGTGACTCGTTGATCAGCTGGGAGTTTCCCGGACCGCTGAGCCTCGAAGAAGAGGATGGATTTCTCGAGGGCCTCGGCATAGTTCAATGCAGAAACAGAGGAAGAGGAGAGAATATAGGAGAATACCAAAAGCAAGCACAACATTCTGATGCTCATCTTTTTTACTCGAATGAAAGAAGAAGAGTGATGGTGATGGAAAGAAACGGAGGGAAGGATAAGGTTTGAGTTATAGTTGGTGCATATTCGCAGTGGGGTATTTATAGGGAAGTGTGGAGGGAGGAATGGTGAAGGGGTCGTTGGTCGTTGGAAGTAAACTGAGAAAGAAAAACTGTCACAAGTCTGGCCTTTGATTCATGGAGCTCACGGGATTAGTTGCGGGAAACCGGAAATTATTTAGAGAAAAAAGAAGACAAAAGGGGAGTACATGAATATTTTTGTGCCAGTTAATTGCGGATGTTGTCGTTGGAACTTGGCAGTAATTTCCAGAATCAAAAGGGAATACATTCTTTCGATGAGGGAACTTGGCCATCCTTCATTTTGAAAAAATGAGACATGGGAATATTTGCTTATGTTCTCCTTGGAACTGAGAGAGTTGCTCGAATTTTCGAAAAAGAAAGGGAAAAAGAAAAGAAAAGACAAAGAAAGAAGGTTGCTCGAAGCATGCTAGAGAACTGCTTCGAGATCAAAGTTTGATATCAGCTAATCAAAATTTCAGCAAAGCCTAACTCAGAGGATGCATATGGAAATACACTAGTTAATAACTAGACTTGTTTCAACATAGCTAATATACAATTATTGTTAAGCAGAAAGATCCACAATGTAATTCAATTGGTTTCATTCGTTGCTGCATCATTGATTGATAACAGAAAACGTATAAATGTTAGCGTAATGGTTAAGAAGTTGTATGCTTATTTTCTGCTATTAACCTGGGCCCTAAGGATTAAGCTTAATGATGGCTCCTGGTCATCTAATTGTATAGAGTTTCTATAATTAAGCACCAAGATGTTGAAATTTGCATGCCACAGTTGAAACTACTGTTATGGAGGAAATTACTCCCCGTAATTTGTGGCTAAGATCAGAGGCCATCACATGTTTTATATGTACTTGGTTTGTCTTTTCTTCTTCTTCTGCATAGTCTTCTTGTCCGTATTAGGAGCAATTTACGGGATAAATCACTGCCTTGCTGATCAAGCTCACATGTCCGGGACTCAAAAAAGTCTCAAAAGTTTCTATGTTGCGGTGGATGAATAGTTAATGACATCTTGTTCTACGGTTGATTGATAGTGTCTCAGCCTCCGCCATAGCCACCGCCAGTCCAAAACGCTGCTTGTTCCGCCTGATAACAACAAAATAAATTTGAGGGGAGGAATAGAGAAAATAACAATGATAAATTTATTTAATCTTTTATGAAAGATATAATTTTCATTCAATTTTTTTCTACTTTCTTGTCTTACATTCTCACGAAACAACTCCTTATATAGAGATCTAAATGACTCTTGAAACACAACTTTTGAACTCGAAAGACACATCTTTTCTTATCAGATACAGCCCTTCATTTCAAATAGACACGACTCTTCGAAGTGACACGACTCTTTTTTCCTTTTCATATCAGCTTTAATTCTCAATTTTCCTCCTTTAACTTGATGTAACCATCCCAAGTTGACTCCGTATTATAGAGAATATTTCATGTTTCAGTGTCTTTGTGAAAATATCAGCAAGTTGATCTTAGGTGTTGACAAAAATTACTCCAACTTTATTCTCTTTTATGGTTTTCCGGATAAAATGATAACGAGTGTCAATGTGTTTGCTCCTTTCATAAAAAAAAAGAACTCTTTACACGTGTAATGGCTGATTTGTTGTCAATGTAAACTTCATTGATTGTTCTTGGTTAAGTTGAAGATCATTAAGTAAATTTCGTAACCAAATTGTATGACAAACTCTAGATGATGCAGCAACATATTCTGTTTCACAAGTAGAAAGAGTGACAATAGCTTGCTTCTTTGATGACTGATTAGTCTACGATTATACATTATTATATCACATTTTCCCACCGATTTATGAATAAATTGTCGGTCTAAACCGTGTTTTGGTCTCTATTGCAGGTAAATCAAGAGTTCAAGGGTAAAGGAGTAATAAGAGCTTAATTAAATTCCTTTTAGGATAATTAAATCCGCATTACTTGGAGGCCAAGCAGGGATTATCTAGAAGATACATCGAACCTAGACTCCTGCTCACGTCAGACGAATATTCGGGTGAAATTACTAGAAAGGGATATACCAGGAACATTCTCGAAGCGACCGGGACCACCTGCCAAAAACCAGGGACCTAAGTCCCTGGTATTGCCGCGGATCCGCGGCAATTGCCGCGTTTCCGTGCAATTGAGTGGAGCCACGCGTCGATTTTCGACGCGTGGCCCCGTCTCGTCTTCTACCAAAACGCGAGCAGTTTTTGTTTTTAGGCTAGGATTTCTATGTTTTAGTGTAGTGTAGGTAGGTGTTCTTCATTTCTTGTATTTTGTTATGTTATTTCATTTTTAGATCATGTATTAGGGCTGAGAGATTCAGAGAGAGAGATAGATGGTGACAATCTATGTAAAGGTGCCTCCTTTCTTCTCCAATGTAATCTCCTCCATCTTCTACATGTTGCTTGGCTAACTTTTCTTCCTCTCATGGCAATCTAACTACTAACCACTAACCATCTAACCACTTACTTGATAAGCCACATGAATCTAATAGCCTCTATAAGGCCTTACTCTTGCAAGAGCCATTGATGGCTCATGATGATGGATTCTAGCATCTAACTTGCTAACTTGCTAACCAAGCTAACTCTCTCTTATTTCATGCTTGCTTCTAATGGTTTAATGATCTAATATTTGTATTAGCTTGCTCTTGATGCAAGTTTGAATGTGATGAACCATCTTATTTGTCATGCTTTGTATCGTCTCTTGAAGCCAAGGATTAGTGATGGCCAAGGATCCATGTGAGGCAACTATCACTAAGAGGTTAGCATGGTTAGTGGATTACTTAGTAGTTAGTAGCCATGAGCTTCCTTTTATCTTGTTTTAAAAAGCAATTCTTTTATCTTTTCATCGTTGTTTTCACCGCTTTCTTTGTTTGTCATTGTTTTCATTTTCTTTACTATAAGCTTCTTCTTCCTTTCTATTTTGTTTTCAAAACCACTCCTCTTTTGTTTTCTTCGCCACTTTCATCGCCTTCCTTACCTACCACATGCTTGTTTTCCTTTTCCTTTCTTTTCACTTTCTTTTTCATTCTTTTAACAAAGAAGAACTGTTAACATAAAACGTGAATAGAAACTGTTAATGCTTCTATCGCCTCCCGTCCCTGTGGATTCGACCCGTTGAGCCAATGCTATAACGGAAGTATCGAGGGCACATTAGCACATATACGAGTTTTCACATTGATTTCATAAAACACACTTTTTGTTGCTAGTTTTGCCCCGATCAAATTTTTGGCGCCATTGTCGGGGAACGGGAATGGTTTTGATTTCACGTTTTTGTTAACATTGTCTTCTCTGTTTTGGTGTGCAAGACATTCTTTACAGGATCTTAACATTGCAGAATAAAAACTAGCTTTGTAGCTCCCTGCTCTTGAAAGCAGGGCCCCAGCTTCTAAAGAGCCGCCGCGCAAACGCGACTTTTGCCGCGAAAACGCGGCCAAGTTGTAATCATTGTGTATCTTGTTGTGCTGGGATTTGTTCATTATAATAGCTAGTGGATCTGTATTATTACTTTCCTGCTTTGATTGCCTACACACCATAATAAATTAAAGAACTAAAATACGGTACTTGGACGCTTTTAAAACGGTTTAGACATTTACATTTAGGCACGTGTCAATTCAATTCTAATATACTGTATTTTGTTCTGTTGTTGTGATCTGGATTGAGATGTACATATGGCATTGCATATAGCATAGAACAAACACGTGGGTGATTTATTACTTTGTGTTATATTCTTTTCTATATTGCACACTTGCACGAATTGGACTTAAGGGCATAACCCAATACAAGATAAGGTAGGGATTTCATCACCCTTCCTTAGCCCAAAAATCACCTCCCCAATCACACAACCCAAGCCCTAATAAAAATTGATAGACGTTGGCCCCTAGGGACATCTCGGACTCATTAAGAGATTGACCGAGGGTGGAACTTGTTTTGAATCTTACTCTTGTGAAATCGGTGTCTAAGGTTGGGGATTAAGAGGTTACGCCTCGAAGATACCGTGGTTTGGCGTAATTAAGGCCCGTTACTTACGCACGGATACCTCCCACCATATTTTGCCCCTACCTGGCCGATTAGCTTGTGGTCGGATTCAAGTAATAACCTCCCCCGGGTAATCGACCAGTTAGGAGTCGTCTAGGTCAAGGTCAACCCTACTATAGGCTTGGTTTTGATTTTTTTCTTTTCTTTTCTTTTTGTTGTTTGATTTTTCTTTTTTGTTTGTGATTGTTTGTGAAATGGAATTCAACAATAACAATTCTTTCAATCTGAATATGAATCCATATTTCACACCGACCCCATTCGATTCGGATAATTCTAACCCAGCTTTTTATAATATGCACCAACCAAATATACCAGGTTGGACTTATCCGAATCAATACAACCCATACCCACATTCTTATGACTATAATTTTTAAAATAATTTCAACTCGTCACAGAGTCAATGGGGATTCACCTTCCCCGAGTTTAATTTTCAACCTCCTTGTCCCCCATATCCACCTTGTCCACAAATCTCATTCCCCGATTTCGCTTCTTATACTCCTTTTCTAGAACCAACAATTGAAGAAAAATCTGAGTTAGAAAAGAGAGTAGAAGCCAATTTACAAGAGGTTGAGCGACTACTTCAGAAAAGGAGAGTCTCTCCAATTTCACAGTATTTTCAAGAGTCTTCCCCAGTTCCACCTCCTCATAATGACCAACCATCTGCCCTGGAAATGAGTAAGGAACTCTTGTGTGAGTCTAAGCTTCAATCTTAAAACATTTTTGACTCACATTCTTCACAAAATTTCCAAAACCAAGATTCTTATACTCCCATTCTAGAGCATCCACTTGTAGAAAAATCAAATCTAGAAAAGCGTATAGAAATCTTGCAGGAGTCTGCGTTACAATTTCAAAAATCGTCTTCTCAGTCTATTGATAGGTTGGAATCACAATTGAGTAAATTAGTCAAAATTTGTAAGAATGAAGAAACTCTCTCTTCACCACCTTTGACCAATCCAAATATCTCTAACTGTATCAATTTGACTCATGACTCTTGTTTTGAAAATCAAGATTCCTATACTCCTTTTCTAGAACAACCACTTGAAGATACATCACATCTAGAAAAGAGTATAGAAGTCTTGCAAGAGTTCGCGCTAAAATTCCAAAAATCTTCTACCGAGTCTATCAATAGGTTGGAAACACAATTGAGTCAATTGGTTAGCATTTATAGGAATGAGGAAACTCTATCTTATCAACCTTTAACCAATTCAGCTATCCCAAACTTTATTGATCTGACCCAGGACTCTTGTCATTTTGAAAATCAAGATTCATTTTCAGCACACCCATCTGAACTTGTCCAAACTTCAAATGTTAAAGATCCCATTGACATTTTGGCAAGTTATCCTTTTCCTGAAATTGAACTTGAGCATGAATATGATCCTGAACTTCCACTTGATAATTCAATTTCACTTCCTGATTCAATATTGATTGAGGTGTTTTTACCTGAATTCAGGCCTTTTCCCGAGTCAGTATTGGATCCAGTGCCAGTTCATTGTAAAATTGAATCACCAATCTTTAATGATCATCATATTGAACTTAACCAATTTCATACCTTTGAAAGTCCCATTGATAAATTGGCAAGTTCTCATTTTTCTGGAATTGAACTCAATGAGGAATGTGACTTTGATCCTCAAATTTGTGATCCAGTTCAAATTCCTGAATCAATATTGACTCCTGTTTTGTTACCCAATTTGAGCAACATTTTAGAGTCAGTTTTGATTCCCATACCTGTCATTCTTGAACTTGAATCACCAATTTTAGATAGTCACATTCCATCATGGGAAAATGAATGTGGACTGAGTTTCAACTTCTTGATTTGGACCCACTTCCTGAACCAATCTCGTCTCCCGAATGATTGAGGCAAAACCTGCACAAAAAATACGAAATTTCAGAACTTATAATAAAAATGTGCAAGTGCTCAATTCTTCCACTATAGCAAGTGGCTATGCGGGTCGTGATCCACAAGGAGGGTTTTGCGATAGAAGCGTTTACGTTTTTTATTGAAATCGTTAAGAAAACAAAACGATAGTTCTTCTCTGTTTTTAAGTTAACAAAAAGAAAAAGAAGTAATAGTTAAAGTTAAGAAGAAAGTGAGAGATGAAGAAGGTGGAAAAAAAATCAGAAAACGGCGAAAGAAAGCGATTATATACAAGTGAGTCGAAAGAGAATGATTTGGAAGAGGTGGTTGGTGATCTAAACTAAGAAATAAAAGAAAAGAAAGAAAGAAGAGTGAAGAATACTTACCTAGATTGATTTATGACTTACTTGGAAACCTTTGCTTGCTCTACCTTTGCTTTGAAGGCGTTCAACGCATAGATCATAAGCTCGAGCTCAGTCCCTGTTCGCATTATATCATCAAGTCTAGCACAAGCATGAAGTGATACGTTTTGAGGAGGAGAACGTCTTCATGAAATATCGTTGGCACTCTCATAACATCGGTGTACTTGTGCTTTGGAATTCACTTGTAAACTCAACAAAAACAAACGAGGTAAAGTAGAAGAGGAAAACGAAAACAAAAGAAAATGAAAGTAAAGAAGAACATAAACAATTGTTACCTTTATTGCTTGAAACTATGGAAGAAAGGAGGAGGGCACATCGGTGTCACTCTCAACATATGCCTCTCTCTCTTACTTACATGAATCATCATCTAACCTAAACTTACATACACATTACAATTACATAATAAAGAGAAGAAAAACCTAAACTACAAATGAAAACTAGGCTAAATCCTATCTCTCCATGGTCGTCCATTTTCAGCGCAAGTACAGGCCTTTTATAGGCACAAAACCCAATCTATAGGATCCCGGGGAGGTCGGGGGAGCAAACGCTCCCCCTAACTCCCCAACAAAGCCGCGAAAACGCGGCTTTTGCCACGTTTCCGCGACCAGGGTGTGGCCAGATGGCCACACCCTGTTGGTGGGTCATCTTGGGATTATCTTCTGACTTTATCCTTTGTTAGTTTCTTCGTTTGAGTCCTGGATTCTGACGAAATGGCCTTGAATTCTTGGCTTTAACCGATCGATTCTGAGAGGATTCTTCTCAACCGGTTTTCAACCTCTTGATTTTGCCCTGATTTAGTGAGTGCGAATTAACTCTGATTTAATTCAGAATTCTGGTGGGCTTTTGGGCTCATTTCTCTTCATCTCCTTAAGGATTGGGCCTGCAAATAAATCAAACAATTAATTAGGACAATGCAGGCTTTTATTCTATAATAAATATGGACATATGATATTAAATATGCAACATTAGCGACCAATCACACCCCCATACCTATCTTTTGCTCGTCCTCGAGCAAAACAACTAAACTATAAAGGATTATTAGACCACTTTCGCAGGTCACGCGATTGCACTGAGCATGTGCAACAAGCCGTTAAACCTCTAGGTTCCCCCTAGAGGACGAGTTTTGTCTCGTGAGGGTTTTCAGCGGATTGCACCCACAAAATGCATAAAAAAAGAAATAAAGAGTTAGTATTTTCGAAAAGCATTTTGAAAGAGAAAAATATTTGAAATATGATTGTAAGATCTAAGCAATGTATAAGTTATAGGAAAAAACCAAATTTTCATTCCTAAACTTAGTCTCTATTCAAAAATTTGTTATCAATCAAAGTAAGGAGTCAAATTGTACTTCTCATCTAGTCTATTACTTTACCCTAAGTCATATGCACCTTGTGAATGTGAAAATTTTGACTAAGGGTTCATTAACTCTAACTCTTATGCCTTATTTATTTATATATATATATATTTTTTGGTGGTATTATTCCTTAGTTCTATTAGGCTTTCTAATCTGCCCATGTAACGAGCCTCTAATCGATGACTCCCAAACCAAACGGTCTTAGGGCACCAGGTGAGAAAACACCCCAAGGACTTAAGGACTCGAGCAAATAAGGCCACAAAACTAAGGATTTTATTATATAAACCTCTTTTAGGCGTGAATACTTATGCTTTATTAGGCACAAATACCTAGCTTAATCAGAGGATTTTTCTTTTCAAACTTATCTAATCATCTTTCGCATAAATACTAAGGCTTGCTTAGGCCAAAGCACCTAGCTAGTCAATAATTAGATTTGTTTGTATATATATATTTTTATAACTTATCTAATCATCTTTCGCATAAATACTAAGGCTTGCTTAGGCCAAAGCACCTAGCTAATCAATAATTAGACTTGTTTTTTTTTTAATAAGGCATAAGAATCTTTGTTTTTGAACCCTAAGTGTGTAAGTGTATGAAGTGTGCATATTTCATCAAGGTAAAGATCAAGACCAAATTACTTTGACAAATTATCTTCCTAACTCTAAAAATCAAACAAATAATCTTATTTTGACCAAGTATATAAAATCCTAATTTGGATTTTCCTATTCCTTAAAATTAACTTAATTTCTTACAAAAATAAGTTAAAATATTGTTTCTATTTTTCAAAAAGTTTTTAAAAGTAAAGAAAAATGTTAATTTTTTTATTTTAAAGAAAAAGAAAAGTTATGTTAGACCCTCCCCCACACCTATCTCATGCATTGTCCTCAATGTATGAATTAATGCATAGATGCATGAAAAAGAAGAAAGGGAAGGAAAATGGTTACCTTAAGGTGGTGGTTCCGGTGGTGGTCTGATTGGTCCACAAAACGCGGCCCAATCAACTTTTCTTGGGTCCCCACCAGCAATATCTTTAATATAACCCATTAAAAAGATGTATCCATAAAGGATCTTTATTAAATATTTAACCCCATCTAATTTCCATATTCCATAATTGATTTCGGAGTCAAATTTGTCAACCACCTTGTCCCAGAAAGGAGTATGAAATGATAGAATGATTGACTTGGACTCAGGAAGTACAGGAACTAATACCGACTCAGGAAGGTAACTTAAGTCAAGTAAAGGTTCAAGAGTCGAAATTGGTTCAGGAATTGGATCCAAATCAAGAAGTTGAAACTCAAGTCCACATTGATTTTTCAACAATGGGATGTGACCTAATATGGGTGATTCCAGTTCAGGAATGATAGGTGGAGGAATCAAAACTGACTCTAAAATATTACTCAAGTTTGGTAACAAAACAGGAGTCAATATTGATTCAGAAAGTTTAATTGGATCACAGATTTGAGAATCTAGGTCACATATCTCATTGAGTTCAATATCAAAAAATTAAGAACTTGCCAATTTGTCAATAGGATTTTCAAAATTGTATAATTGGTCAAGTTCAATATGATCCTCAAAGATAGGGGATTCAATTTCATTATGAATTGGTACAGGATCCAATGTTGACTCCGGGAAAAGATTGAAGTCAGGTGAAGATACCGGAGTCATTATTGAATCAGGAAGAAGAACTAAATCACTAATTTGGGGTTCAGGATCATAATCATTTTCAAGTTCTATTTCAGGAAATGAGTAACTTGCCAAACTGTCAATATTTTTTTTTCAAAATTTGGAGTTTGGGCAAGTTCAAATGGTTGTTCTGAAATAGAATCTTGATTTCCAAAACAACCTGACTCTTCGGCTCTAACAGAATGGGTAGTGACATCAGAACTGGTCCAATGGTGAGAACGTAGAGATTCGACCATCATATCTATGTCACTATTACGAGCGTTTTGAGCCTGAGTCATGGATTCAAGCATCTCTTCATAGGTGATATGTTCATTATTTTGATGAAAAGATGAAGAATTGTCTTGAAAGTGGTAGTGAAATTGTGAGTCCATCAGATTTTGAGATTTGTGTTTGGACTCACGCATACTCATTTCCAAAATTGATGGTTTCCTATTTTGGACGGGTGGAACTGAATATGAATCTTGAAAATATTGTGGACTAGGTGGAGAACGAGGACAAGTTGGTTGATAATTATGCTCGGGGGAGGTGAATCCCCACTGACTCTGTGAAGAGTTGAAATCATTCTGGAAATTATAGTCATACGATGGGGGGCATGGGTTATATTCATTCGGATAAGACCAATCCGGCACACTAGGTTGGTTAAAGTTATGATATGCCGGGTTGGTAATATCCGAAAAAGAATTTGATGTGTAATATGGATTATTATTAAAGTTAGAAAATTGTTATTATAAGCCATATCACACAATGGAATACAAACAAAAGAAAGAAAAATAAACAAATAAACAAACAAAAAAAGAAAAAATTCTAGCCTAAGTTAGGGTAGACCTATGACCTAGACGACTCCTAACTGGTTAGACTGTCCACGGGAGGTCCAATGCAGACTTTGACCACAAGCTAATCAGCCAGGTCAGGGCAAGGTTGGTGGGAGGTTTTCCGTCAAAGACGTTCCTTAATTAAATAACCACCAACCTTCGGGCTTCGGCCCTTAATCCCTTTCCTAGACACTGATTTGACAAGAGTCAAATTCCAACATCTTTCCCCCTTAGGATAATCTCCTAATTGAGTCCGAGATGTCCCTAGGGCCAACGTCTACTCATTTTTAGTTAGGCTTGGGTTAGTGAGTGCTTGGAATCTGATTTTTGGGCTAAGGAAGGGTGATTAAATCCCCACCTTATCTTGTTATTGGGTTGGTGCCCTTAAAATCAATTAGTGCAAGTGTACAAGATATGTAAGATTCACTCAAAGCGATGTAAATCAACCAAGAAGTGAGTCCTATGCTAAATGCAATGCATACGTACCTTGCTCAAGCACTCTTCAACAGTAAAATAAAGGAATTGAAAAGACACGTGCCTAAGATGCAAACGTCTAATCAATTTTTTAACTTTTTCAACAAACTTTTTACTGTTGATTATTAGCAGGCTTATGTGATGGCATATAGGAAATAAAGAATTGCAGCAAACTAGAATTTTTGTAAACTAAGCAGCCCTGCAAAAAGCTGTTAGTAGTCAACTCTTCATTGTCGCGGTTCCGCGGCTTTTGCCGTGGAAACATGATAATTCAGAGGGCCCTTGGTCTCTGCTTTCTAGAGCAGAGGCCCAAGGCCACTTGTATGTCACTGCAATATTAATTTCCTGCTTTGATTGCCCTGTAACCTACAACAGAGAAGAAAATTCGTTTAGTTCTAAAAAATTTTCAAAAAAATTTAGATTTCAATAAAAAACATGTTACCCTCCCCGACAACGGCGCCAAAATTTGATTGAGGCAAAACCTGCACAAAAAATACGAAATTTCAGAACTTATAATAAAAATATGCAAGTGCTCAATTCTTCCGCTATAGCAAGTGGCTATGCGGGTCGTGATCCACAAGGAGGGTTTTGCGATAGAAGCGTTTACGTTTTTTATTGAAATCGTTAAGAAAAGAAAACGATAGTTCTTCTCTGTTTTTAAGTTAACAAAAAGAAAAAGAAGTAATAGTTAAAGTTAAGAAGAAAGTGAGAGATGAAGAAGGTGGAAAAATCAGAAAACGGCGAAAGAAAGCGATTATATACAAATGAGTCGAAAGAGAATGATTTGGAAGAGGTGGTTGATGATCTAAACTAAGAAATAAAAGAAAAGAAAGAAAGAAGAGTGAAAAATACTTACCTAGATTGATTTATGACTTATTTGGAAACCTTTGCTTGTTCTACCTTTGCTTTGGAGGCGTTCAACGCATAGATCATAAGCTCGAGCTCAGTCCCTATTCGCATTATATCATCAAGTCTAGCACAAGCATGAAGTGATACGTTTTGAGGAGGAAAACGTCTTCATGAAATATCGTTGGCACTCTCATAATATCGGTGTACTTGTGCTTTGGAATTAACTTGTAAACTCAACAAAAACAAACGAGGTAAAGTAGAAGAGGAAAATGAAAACAAAAGAAAATGAAAGTAAAGAAGAACATAAACAATTATTACCTTTATTGCTTGAAACTATGGAAGAAAGGAGGAGGGTACATCGGTGTCACTCTCAACATATGCCTCTCTCTCTTACTTACATGAATCATCATCTAACCTAAGCTTACATACACATTACAATTACATAATAAAGAGAAGAAAAACCTAAACTACAAATGAAAACTAGGCTAAATCCTATCTCTCCATGGTCGTCCATTTTCAGCGCAAGTACAGGCCTTTTATAGGCACAAAACCCAATCTATAGGATCCCGGGGAGGTCGGGGAGCAAACGCTCCCCCTAACTCCCCAATAAAGCCGCGGAAATGCGGCTTTTGCCGCGTTTTCGCGACCAGGGTATGGCTAGATGGCCACACCCTGTTGGTGGGTCATCTTGGGATTATCTTCTGACTTTATCCTTTGTTAGTTTCTTTGTTTGAGTCCCGGATTCTGACGAAATGGCCTTGGATTCTTGGCTTTAACCGATCGATTCTGAGAGGATTCTTCTCAACCGATTTTCAACCTCTTGATTTTGCCCTGATTTACTGAGTGCGAATTAACTCTGATTTAATTCAGAATTCTAGTGGGCTTTTGGGCTCATTTCTCTTCATCTCCGTAAGGATTGGGCCTGCAAATAAATCAAACAATTAATTAGGACAATGCAGGCTTTTATTCTATAATAAGTATGGACATATGATATTAAATATGCAACATTAGCGACCAATCACCAAACCTTTACTTGACTTAAGTTTTTTTCCTGAATCGGTATTAGTTCCCGTACTTCCTGAGTCCAAATCAATCATTCCATTCTGGGACAAGGGTTTTGATAAATTTGACTCTGAAATTATTTTGAAAATTTGGAAATTGGATGGGGTTAAAGTTTTAATAAAAATAATAAATATATACATCTTTCTTGTGGGTTGTATTATAGAGGTCTCTGGTGGGTTCCTCCGGACTCCACGCAAGTTGGATTGGGCCGCATTTTGTGGACCAACCAGACCGCCACCGGAACCACCACCTTGAGGTGATTTTTCTTTCCCTCTCTATTTGTTTCATGCATACATACATCACGATGCATTGAGGACAATGCATGAGATAAGTGTGGGGAGGGTTTACTAACATAGAATTTTTATATTTTCTTTTTTTTATACTTCTTTTAGGATACTTTTCTTTTGGATAGGAAATTTCTCTTTCTTTAAAAACTTTTTGAAAGAAGAGACAAAGTTTTGGATCTATTTTTAAGAAAATTAAGATGATCTTAGAAACTAAGGAAACCTCAATTATGACATCTTAAATCTAGTCGAAATAATGGATCTTGTTTAAAATTATAGGCTAAGTAAGATAAATTGGGGAGATAATTTTATCTTGAATTTTTTACCTTAGATATTATGCACTTCACACTTACACAATTTTTGGGATGGAAACAAAGACCTAAATGTCATAAATAAAAAGAAAAAATAAATAAAAAAATCATCACTTATTAAGCTGAATAATTATGCCTCAAGAAGCATGATTATTCACGCCTAACGGTGGTCAAAAGAAACAAATAAATCCCCCTTAGTTTTGTGGCCTTGTTTACTCGAGTCCTTAAACCCGAGGGATGTTTTCTCATCTGATGCCCTAGGACCTTCTGCTTTGGGAGTCATCGGTTATAGGCTCACTACATGGGTGAACTAGAAAGCCTAAGAAAACTAAGGGAAGAAAAAATAATATATATATATATATATATATATATATATATATATATATATATATATATATATATATATATATATATATATATATATATATATATGGCTTGATGGTTAGAGTTGAAATCCCAGAAATCTTCAATATCATAAAGTGCATATTATCTAGGTTTTATGAAAGATAAAATATTCAATCCATTTTTGAATTCTTACCTTAATTGAAGGCAAGATCTTGCAAAGAGACTAAGTTTAAGGAAGAATGATTTTTGGTGGAATTATGACCGTAGATCGCTTATATTTTTTGCAAAAATATTTCATAAACTTGTCTCTCTTTCAAAATGCATTTTCAAAATACTAACATTTGTCTTCTTTCTTTATGGATTTTGTGGGTGCAATCCACTGAAAACCCTCAGGAGACCAAACTCCTCCTCTAGGGTAACCTAGAGGTTTAACGGCTTGTTGCGCATGCTCAGTGCAATCGCGTCACCTGCGAAAGTGGTGTAATAACAATTGTACTATAGTTCTTCTTTTCTTATTTTGCTCGGGACGAGCAAAAGTTAAGTATGGGGGTGTAATTAGTCTACGATTATGCATTATTATATCGCATTTTTCCACCGATTTATGAATAAATTATCGGTCTAAACCGTGTTTTGGTCTCTATTGCAGGTAAATCAAGAGTTCAAGGGCAAAGGAGTAATAAGAGCTTAATTAAATCCCTTTTAGGGTAATTAAACCCTCATTACTTGGAGGCCAAGTAAGGGATTATCTAGAAGATACGTCGAACCTAGACTCCTGCTCAACTCAGACGAATATTCGGGTGAAATTACTAGAAAAGGGATATACCAGGAACATTCTCGATGCGACAGGGACCACCTGCCAAAAACCAAGGACCTAAGTCCCTAGTATTGCCGCGGATCCGCGGCAATTACCGCGTTTCCGTGGCAATTGAGTGGAGCCACGAGTCGATTTTCGACGCGTGGCCCCGTCTCGTCTTCTAAAAGATACCTATGCCTATATATAGCCCTGTATTTGGCCAAAACGCAAGCAGTTTTCGTTTTTAGGCTAGGATTTCTATGTTTTAGTGTAGTGTAGATAAGTGTTCTTCATTTCTTGTATTTTGTTATGTTATTTCATTTTTAGATCATGTATTAGGGCTGAGAGATTCAGAGAGAGAGATAGAGAGGGATTGATGTAATAGATGGTGACAATCTATGTAAAGGTGCCTCCTTTCTTCTCCAATGTAATCTCCTCCATCTTCTACATGTTGCTTGGCTAACTTTTCTTCCTCTCATGGCAATCTAACTGCTAACCACTAACCATCTAACCACTTACTTGATAATCCACATGAATCTAATAGCCTCTATAAGGCCTTGCTCTTGCAAGAGCCATTGATGGCTCATTGATTGGTCACTAATGTTGCATATTTAATGTCACATTTCCATACTTATTTTAGAATAAAAGCCTGCATTGTCCTAATTATTTGTTTAATTTATTTGCAGGCCCAATCCTTAAGGAGATGAAGAGAAATGAGCCCAAAAGCCCACCAGAATTCTGAATTAAATCAGAGTTAATTCGTACACATAAAATCAGGGCAAAAATCAAGAAGTTGAAACCGGTTGAGAAGAATCCTCTCAGAATCGATCGGTTAAAGCCAAGAATTCAAGGCCATTTCGTCAGAATCCGGAGCTCAAACGACAAAACCAACAAAGGATAAAGCCAGAAGAAACCCCGGGGAGACCCACCAACAGGGTGTGGCCACCTGGCCACACCCTGGCCGCGGAAACGCGGCTTGGGCCGCGTTTCCGCGGCAATCTTGGGAGTTAGGGGGAACGTGAACTCCCCCGACCTCCCCGGGATTATGGTTGTTGGGTTTATGCCTATAAAGGCCATTATCTGCGCTGAAAATGGACGTCAAGGTAGATTAGGATTTAGCCTAGTTTTTCATTTCTTAGTTTAGGTTTTTGCTTTTCTTTTTCATGTAATTTAGTTTTCATTTATGTAATTCTGAGGAGATCAAATTTCATCGAAGAACAAGACTGAAGCTTGAGCTAAAAGTGACAATTGGTGTAAGGTTTTATTTCTTTTCTTCGATTGTTATGAAATCAAATCAATGCTATTTCCTTGTATGTTCTTTTTAGTTCTCTTCTTCTTTTCTATTTTACCTTTCTTTTTGGTATAACTGTCTTCCAAGTGAGTCTAAAAGCATCGAAAGAGCCTTGCCTTTGCGAGTGCCACCGATAGCTCATGATGATGGAATTGTGAGTCTCTCTGTACCATTTCATGCTTGCGTATCTTGATGATGTAATGTGGAAGAGACCAACACTCGACTCTTATGGGCTATGCGCTAACTGCCTCCAATTCAAGGTAACATTGAAGCTAAGAACTCAAGGTAAGCTTTTGGTGAAAAGAAGGTAAATATTTGTTTTCTTTTCTTTTTCATTTCTGTAAATTAAATCACTACATCTTCCAACTCTATCATCTCCACTTCATTGTACTTAGTCGCTTTTCATCGTTTTCTGATTTTCCACCTTCTTTATCTTCCATTTTCTTTTAACTTTAAGATAACTTTCTTTTTCATTTTCATAACTAAAAACAGAGAAGAACCTTCGTTTTATTTTCTTAAAAGATTTCAATAAAGAACTGTAACGCTTCCATCGCAAACCCTCCTTGTGGATCACGACCCGCATAGCCACTTGCTATAGCGAAAGAATTGAGCACTTGCACATCTTCTTTCTTAAGTTCTATAATCTCGTATTTTTTGTGCAGGTTTAGCTTCAATCAAATTTTGGCGCCGTTGCCGGGAGGGTAACATGTTTTTTATTGAAATCTGAATTTTTTTGAAAAATTTTTAGAACTAAACGAATTTTCTTCTCTGTTGCAGGTTACAGGGCAATAAAAGCAGGAAATTAATATTGCAGTGACATACAAGTGGCCTTGGGCCTCTGCTCTAGAAAGCAGGGACCAAGGGACCCTCTGAATTGCCGCGTTTCCACGGCAAAAGCCGCGGATCCGCGGCAAGGAAGAGCTGACTACTAACAGCTTTTTGCAGGGCTGCTTAGTTTGCAAATTCTAGTTTGCTGCAATTATTTGTTTCTTATATGCCATAACAAAAACCTGCTAATAATCAACAGTAAAAATTTTGTTGCAAAAGTTAAAAATTGATTAGACGTTTGCATTTTAGGCACGCGTTTTTTTTCAATTCAATTTTTTTACTGTTGAAGAGTGCTGGAGCAAGGTATGTTTGCATTGCATCTAGAATAGGACTATCTCTTGGTTGATTTATATCGCTTAGAGTGCATCTTATCTATCTTGTACACTTGCACAAAACTGATCTTAAGGGTACCACCCAATAATAAGATAAGGTGGGGATTTAATCACCCTTCCTTAGCCCAAAAATCAGAATCCAAGCACTCACTAACCCAAGCCTAACTTAAATGAGTAGACGTTGGCCCTAGGGACATCTCGGACTCAATTAGGAAATTATCCTAAGGGGAAAAGGTGTTGGAACTTGACTCTTGCCAAATCAGTGTCTAGGAAAGGGATTAAGGGCCGAAAGCCCGAAGGTTGGTGGTTATGTAATTAAGGAACGTCTTTTGACGGAAAACCTCCCACCAACCTTGCCCTGACCTGGCTGATTAGCTTGTGGTCAAAGTCTACATTAAACCTCCTGTGGACAGTCTAACCAGTTAGGAGTCGTCTAGGTCTAGGTCTACCCTAACTTAGGTTAGAATTTTTTCTTTCTTGTTTATTTATTTGAGTGTTTTTCTTTCTTTTTGTTTGTATTCCATTGTGTGATATGGCTTATAATAATAATTTTTCCAACTATAATAATAATCCATATTATACATCAAACTCTTTTTCGGATATTACCAACCCGGCATATCATGACTTTAACCAACCTAGTGTGCCAGATTGGTCTTATCCGAATCCATATAACCCATGTCCTCCATCGTATGACTATAATTTCCATAACGATTTTAACTCTTCACAGAGTCAGTGGGGATTCACCTAACCCGAGTCCAATTTTCAACCACAGTGTCCTTCTTCTCCACCTAGTCCACACTATTTTCAAGAGTCATACTCAGTTCCACCAGTCCAAAATAGAAAACCATCAATTTTGGAACGGAGTATGCGTGAGTCCAAACAACAATCACAAAATCTGATGGACTCACAATTTCAATACCACTTCCAAAACAACTCTTCATCTTTCAACAAGACAATGAACCCATCAATTATGAAAAGATGCTAGAAGCCATGACTCATGCTCAAAATGCTAGAAATCGTGACATAGATATGATGGTCGAATCTCTACGTTCCCACCGTCCTGATGTCACTTACCATTCTGTTAGAGCCGAAGAGTCATGTTGTTTTGGAAATCAAAATTCTATTTCAGAACAACCATTTGAACTTACCCAAACTCCAAATCTTGAAAAAGATATTGATAGTTTGGCTAGTTTTTCTTTCCTAAAATAGAACTTGAAAATGATTATGATCCTGAACCCCAACTTAGTGATTCAATTCTTCTTCCTGATTCAATAATGACTCCGGTATCTTTACCTGACTTCAATCTTTTTCCGGAGCCGACATTGGATCCTGTCCCAATTCATAATGAAATTGAATCACCCATCTTTGAGAATCATATTGAACTTAACCAATTATACACTTTTGAAGATCCTATTGACAAATTGGCAAGTTCTCCATTTTTTGATATTGAACTCAATGAGATATGTGACCTAGATTCTCAAATCTGTGATCCAGTTCAACTTTCTGAATCAATCTTGACTCCCGTTTTGTTACCAAACTTGAGTAATGTTTTAGAGTCAGTTTTGATTCCTCCACCTATCATTCCTGAACTAGAATCACCCATATTAGGTCACATTTCATTGTAGGACAATACATGTGGACTGGAGTTTCAACTTCTTGACTTGGACCCAATTTCTGAACCTATTTCGACTCCTGAACCTTTACTTGAATTAAGTCACCTTCCTGAGTCGGTATTAGTTCCTGTCCTTCCTGAGTCCAAGTCAACTGTTCTATCATTTCATACTCCATTCTTGGACAAGGTGGTTGACAAATTTGACTCCGAAATTAGTTATGGAATATGGAAATTAGATGGGGTCAAATATTTAATAAAAATCCTTCATGGATATATCTTTTTAATGGGTTATATTAAAGATAGTGCTGGTGGGTTCCTCCGAGACCCAAGAAAAGTTGATTGGGCCATGTTTCGTGGACCAATCAGACCACCACCGGAACCACCACCTTAAGGTAACCATTTTCCTTCCCTTTCTTCTTTTTCATGCATCTATGCATTAATTCATACATTGAGGACAATGCATGAGATAGGTGTGGGGGAGGGTCTAACATAACTTTTTTTTTTTTAAAACAAAAAAAATAACATTTTTTTATTTTAAAAAAACTTTTTGAAAAATAGAAACAATATTTTGACTTATTTTTGTAAGAAATTAAGTTAATTTTAAGGAATAGGAAAATCCAAATTAGGATTTCTTATACTTGGTCAAAATAAGATTATTTGTTTGATTTATAGAGTTAGGAAGATAATTTGTCAAAGTAATTTAATCTTGATCTTTACCTTGATGAAATATGCACACTTACACTTACACACTTAGGATTCAAAAACAAAGATTCTTATGCCTTATAAAAAAAATATATATATATAAACAAATCTAATTATTGATTAGCTAGGTGCTTTGGCCTAAGAAAGCCTTAGTATTTATGCAAAAGATAATTAGATGAGTTTGAAAAAAAAAATAAGTCTAATTATTGACTAGCTAGGTGCTTTGGCCTAAGCAAGCCTTAGTATTTATGCGAAAGATGATTAGATAAGTTTGAAAAGAAAAAATTCTCTGATTAAGCTGGGCATTTGTGCCTAATAAAGCATAAGTATTCACGCCTAAAAGAGGTTCATATAATAAAATCCTTAGTTTTGTGGCCTTGTTTGGTCGAGTCCTTAAGTCCTAGGGGTGTCTTCTCACCTGGTGCCCTAAGACCGTCTGGTTTGGGAGTCATCGATTAAAGGCTCGTTACATGGGCAGATTAGAAAGCCTAATAAAACTAAGGAATAATACCACAAAAAAAAGTATATATATAAAAATAAATAAGGCATAAGAGTTAGAGTTAATGAACCCTTAGTCAAAATTTTCACATTCACAAGGTGCATATGACTTAGGGTAAAGCAATAGACTAGATGAGAAGCACAATTTGACTCCTTACTTTGATTGATAACAAATTTTTGAATAGAGACTAAGTTTAGGAATGAAAAATTCGGCTTTCCTATAACTTATAGATTGCTTAGATCTTACAATCATATTTCAAATATTTTTCTCTTTCAAAATGCTATTCGAAAATACTAACTCTTTATTTCTCTTTCTTTATGGATTTTGTGGGTGTAATCCGCTGAAAACCCTCACGAGATAAAACTCGTCCTCTAGGGGGAACCTAGAGGTTTAACGGCTTGTTGCACATGCTCAGTGCAATTGCGCGACCTGCGAAAGTGGTCTAATAATCCTTAGTATAATTTAGTTTTTTTGCTCGAGGACGAGCAAAAGATAGGTATGGGGGTGTGATTGGTCACTAATGTTGCATATTTAATGTCACATTTCCATACTTATTTTAGAATAAAAGCCTGCATTGTCCTAATTATTTGTTTAATTTATTTGCAGGCCCAATCCTTAAGGAGATGAAGAGAAATGAGCCAAAAACCCACCAGAATTCTGAATTAAATCAGAGTTAATTCGTACACATAAAATCAGGGCAAAAATCAAGAGGTTGAAACCGGTTGAGAAGAATCCTCTCAGAATCGATCGGTTAAAGCCAAGAATCCAAGGCCATTTCGTCAGAATCCGGAGCTCAAACGACAAAACCAACAAAGGATAAAGCCAGAAGAAACTCCCGGGGAGACCCACCAACAGGGTGTGGCCACCTGGCCACACCCTGGCCGCGGAAACGCGGCTTGGGCCGCGTTTCCGCGGCAATCTTGGGGAGTTAGGGGAGCGTGAACTCCCCCGACCTCCCCGGATTATGGTTGTTGGGTTTATGCCTATAAAAGGCCATTATCTGCGTTGAAAAATGGACGTCAAGGCAGATTAGGATTTAGCCTAGTTTTTCATTTCTTAGTTTAGGTTTTTTGCTTTTCTTTTTCATGTAATTTAGTTTTCATTTATGTAATTCTGAGGAGATCAACTTTCATCGAAGAACAAGACTGAAGCTTGAGCTAAAAGTGACAATTGGTGTAAGGTTTTATTTCTTTTCTTCAATTGTTATGAAATCAAATCAATGCTATTTCCTTGTATGTTCTTTTTAGTTCTCTTCTTCTTTTCTATTTTACCTTTCTTTTTGGTACAACTGTCTTCCAAGTGAGTCTAAAAGCATCGAAAGAGCTTTGCCTTTGCGAGTGCCACCGATAGCTCATGACGATGGAATTGTGAGTCTCTCTGTATCATTTCATGCTTGCGTATCTTGATGATGTAATGTGGAAGAGACCAACACTCGACTCTTATGGGCTATGCGCTAACTGCCTCCAATTCAAGGTAACATTGAAGCTAAGAACTCAAGGTAAGCTTTTGGTGAAAAGAAGGTAAATATTTGTTTTCTTTTCTTTTTCATTTCTGTAAATTAAATCACTACATATTCCAACTCTATCATCTCCACTTCATTGTACTTAGTCGCTTTTCATCGTTTTCTGATTTTCCACCTTCTTTATCTTCCATTTTCTTTTAACTTTAAGATAACTTTCTTTTTCATTTTCATAACTAAAAACAGAGAAGAACCTTCGTTTTATTTTCTTAAAAGATTTCAATAAAGAACTGTAACGTTTCCATCGCAAACCCTCTTTATGGATCACGACCCGCATAGCCACTTGCTATAGCGGAAGAATTGAGCACTTGCACATCTTCTTTCTTAAGTTCTATAATCTCGTATTTTTTGTGCAGGTTTAGCTTCAATCACTTATGATGATGGATTCTAACATCTAACTTGCTAACCAAGCTAACTCTCTCTTATTTCATGCTTGCTTCTAATGGTTTGATGATCTAATGTTTGTATTAGCTTGCTCTTGATGCAAGTTTGAATGTGATGAACCATCTTATTTGCCATGCTTTCTATCGTCTCTTGAAGCCAAGGATTAGTGATGGCCAAGGATCCATGTGAGGCAACTATCACTAAGAGGTTAGCATGGTTAGTGGATTACTTAGTAGTTAGTAGCCATGAGCTTTCTTTTATCTTGTTTTAAAAAGCAATTCTTTTATCTTTTCATCATTGTTTTTACCGCTTTCTTTGTTTGTCTTTGTTTTCATTTTCTTTACTACGAGCTTCTTCTTCCTTTCTATTTTGTTTTCAAAACCACTCCTCTTTTGTTTTCTTCGCCGCTTTCATCGTCTTCCTCACCTACTACATGCTTGTTTTCCTTTTCCTTTCTTTTCACTTTCTTTTTCATTCTTTTAACAAAGAAGAACTGTTAACATAAAACGTGAATAGAAACTGTTAATGCTTCTATCGCCTCCCATCCCTGTGGATTCGACCCGTTGAGCCAATGCTATAACGGAAGTATCGAGGGCACATTAGCACATATACGAGCTTTCACATTGATTTCATAAAACACACTTTTTGAGTGCTAGTTTCGCTCCGATCAATGACCAAGAAAATGCCATATTATCCAGAAAGAAAATACAACCTGTAGTGCTCTTTCGTTCATCAACATCTCCTGCCCTATCACTATCAGTATAACCAATGAGTTGAAAGTCATCACACCTTGTGTAGAAAAGTCCGTAGTTGATTGTTCCTTTGATGTAGCGCAGGATCCTTTTTGCAATCATTAAATGAGTAGATTTAGCTTCTCCATATAACGACTAACCAACCCAACTCCATAAAGAATATTTGGCCTCGTGCAAGTCAAATAGCGAAGAGTTGCCACCTAGCTTTTGAATATGTGGCATCAATATTGCTTCCTTCATCATATCTTGATAGTTTGATTCTACAATCAACTGGCGTACTTACTGTATTGCTTCTTCCATGTTGAATTTCTTCAAAATAGATTTTCCATAAGCTTCTTGAGAGATAAAAATTCCTTTCTCCTCTTCCTTCACTTCAATACCCAAATAACCGGACATAAGCCCTATGTCAGTCGTCTCAAACTCTCGAATCATGGAGTCTTTGAACTCTTGGATCATTCTAGCATTGTTTTCTGTAAATATAAGATCATCAACATACAAAGAGACCAGTAAGAAATCTCCATTCTTTTCCTTCTTTGTATACATGACATGTTCATATGGGCATTTAATGAACCTATTAGCTAGAAAATATTCATCAATCTTGCTGTTCTAAACTTTTGGTGCCTATTTCAAACCGTATAATGCTTTTTTTTAAACTTTAATACTTTGTGCTCTTGGTCCTTTCTTACATAACCGATAGGTTGTTCTACATATACTTCTTCTTCAAGATACCCATTCAAAAATGTGGATTTTATATCCATTTGAAAAAATTTCCAATTATTTTGAGCGGCAATACAAATGATTAATTTGACAGTTTCAAGCCGAGCAACTGGGGAGTATACCTCATCATAATCAATCTCAACTTTCTGAATGTAACCTTTGATAACCAACTGAGTTTTATAGTGTTCAATATCTCCTTTCACATTCTTTTTGTTTTGTATACTGATTGGTCACATATATTGCATATTTATTGTCACATTATCATGTTTATTATCTAAATAAATTATATTAATAAGTCTTATTTTTCTTTATAAAATGCAGACCCATTGCTAAAGGATAAGAAAGAGAAACGAGCCCAAAAGCCCATCAAATTCTGATTTAATTTAGAATTAATTTGAAGTCAGGAAATCAGGACATCATGACAAATCAGAGAAGTTGAAAATTGGTTAAAATGAATCTTCCCAAATCAAGTGGTTGAAGCCAAAGATAAAAGGTTGTTTTGTTAAATCCTGAAGCTGAAATGGGAAAATCAGTAGGAGATAAAGTCAGGCAACAAAGTAAGGAAGTGTACCCCCCCGGGTATGGCCACTTGGCCACAATCAGGCCACGGCAACGCGGCCAAAGCCGCGTTTCTGCGGCTTGTTAGATTTTGTTGGGGAGCGTTTGCTCCCCCTATCTTTGTAAGACCTCCCTCGTTTGGTTTTTGCCTATAAATATTGTATTTTTCAGAGAAAAAGGGACCGAAAATTAGTTTAAGTTTTTCTCTTTGTTTTAAGGTTTAAGCTCTTTGTTAGATAGTATAGAAGTTGTATCTCTATTTTAAAATTTTTAGTTCAGTTCAAATACCAGTGAGAGATAGGAATAGAGTGATTGTAATCTGAAAATTGAAGTGACATCAATAAAAGGATCAAGCTTTCTCTTCTTCCACTCCGATTCACTGGTATGTCTTGCTTTATTTTCATGTATTGTTTTTCGTCTTCCATGAGTAGCTAAATTCATTTTCTGGGCTCACTATTGTTCCTCTCTTCAATCCCTCTTCTTTTTGAATGACTTTTATGTAAAGACCTAATGGAATCATATGCATGCCTAAACTAAGCCTTTCTTCTTTGAAAGTGTTCTTGAAGGCACATGAGGATGGGTTTGAATTTCTAAACTTCTACTTCTTTTAAAATATCTCTTGAACTTGTTTTATTTTATACTTGAAATACTTAATGATTTAACATTTAATTCAAGATGGTTTCTTAAAGAAAAGAGTTAACTTTTTCAAACTATATTATTTACTTTACTTAAAAACTTTCTAAACTCAAGCTTAAGTTTTTGTCTATGATCAAGTTGAGGCACCAAGAGAAGAACACATCGTTGAGTAGTGAGATAGTGAGCTCAGATCTTCTTTTTATATTAAAAATAACAAATCACTCTTCAAGCTTTTCAAACAATTACCTTTTCCAAAGCCTTCTCTAAGTTTGCAATTTTTCTTTTAATCATTTCCCTTCTCTCTATTCTCTTTTTCAATTTATATAAAAAAAGAAAGACACCAACTCCATTCTTTGTTACTAAATAAAAACATCAAAAAGTTTCTATCGCATTCCTCCTCGTGGACACGACCCGTTAGCCCAAAGCTACACGGTAATTCTTATCACTTTCATTTCACGAGTAATTTTTGGCAATGTTGCCGGGGAGGGAACGGTATAATTGTTTTCTAACAAGTTTGGTGCCTTGTTTCAGGAACGTCAACATTTAGATTTAGCATTCAAGTTTTGAAGGAGAAGACTTGTTATTCTGCGCCCCCTACTCTCGAAAGTAGGAAACAGAATTTCAAGAAATTGCAGTGCAAAAGTTGAAATTTTTGTTGGATTACAAAAAACTTTTTTTTGCAGGACATATTGCTTGCAAAAATAAAGTTTTTGTGTTATTATTCTTGCTATATCGGATATTCATAATCCCTATTTTTAGTCCAACAGTAATCTGAGTGATTGTTTATTATTTAAAAAATGTTTAGACTTGCATTCTAGGCATTTGTCTAATTACGTTTATTTTACAATTACTGTTGAAGATAGCTGGAGATAAAGTACGTATGCATAGCATATAGTTTAGAAAACATTCTTGGGTAATATTTGCTTTTGAATGTTACTTTTCTATATCTTACACACTTTGCACAATCAATTCTAAGGGAAAAACCCAAATCAAGATAAGGTGGGAAAGTCATTACCTTTCCTTAGCCCACAAACTAACTCCAAGCACGCACTGAAAAGTCACCTAGAGGGGGGGTGAATAGGTGACAATGCTAATCAAGGGCAAATTAAAAATTTAAAGCTACAACAATCACAAGATGAATGCTAGCAAGTAAGTATGACAATGAATATGATGAGCAAGTAATAAGAGCAAGCAATATAGAGTAAGAATTTGCAAGAATGTAAACCAATCGCAAACACAAAGATATGTTATCGAGGTTCGAGCACCCAGCTCTACTCCCCGCCTTCCCCAGAAGGATTCTAGCTACTTCCACTATCACAAAGAACAATTACAATGGAGTACCCAACTCCTACAATCTCAAGAACAAGTGATTTCCTTGGTAGTCAAAAGACCACAAACTCTCTCTTTCAAAAATCTCTCCCTTACAAAAGGTCCTTAGAGAATAATGAGTAGAATTGAAGCTCTTTTTGTGTAAGGAAAAGAAATTGAAATCAGAGAAAAACTTTTGAAAACCCTTCAGAAAATTGAGAGAATTTAGCACAAAAACCAAGAACTTTGAAAGCCTTAAACTTTTGAATTTTTGTAAAGATTGTTGTTATAACCAATCTCTCCCCAAACACCCCTATTTATAGGAGAGGGCTAGGGTTTAGGGATAAAACATAATTACTGATGTTTAGGAGGTAATTAGATCAAAATATATCCTTAAACGGATTTTTTTAAACACAAAAGACAAAAATAAACAGCCCTTAAAAATCTGCCCGTTACTGTTCAAACGGTCGGATCGGTCGACCGGGCCGGTCGACCGGTAGTATAAAAATTTGACCGTTACAGGCTATCGGTCGACCGACCCGGTCGACTGATACAAACTGTGACAAAAATAAATAGTCCGGTCGACCGCCCCGGTCGACCGACAGACGTGCACACGGATACGTGCAGCTGCCAGGACTTCGGTCGACTGGTCCGGTCGACCGGACCAGACTGACATAGGCTCGGTCGACCGACCCGGTCGACCGGATCAGGTCAAAAAGCCAAATTTAAAAAGAAATAAAAGAGGATTTTGATTTTATCAAAAATACTTTTGAACAGGGATTAGTATAAAACACAAATATATATCTGTAGGCAAAATCTTGTATGCAAAATATTTTTGTATAATTTATAAGAAATTATTTTGGAATGAGTATGTGCGCAAAAACGTGTGTGATAGAGCTTCAAACCTATCCACTATTCTTTAACAAACTATAAACTGAAAAACAAATTACATGAAGACTTCTTGAGCTATCTTCAAGTCTTTGAGCCATCCAATGCCTTGCTAGTGCCTTCTCTTCTATGATCCTTCCTTGATGTGCAATTTGCCTTCCTTGCTTTGTGGAACTTAGAAGTTCTTGCAATAGCTAAGCGAATGGTCTCTAAACATGGTACAAACCTGAAACTTATCTTAACAAACTTGTTAGTACCAAATAGCTCATATTTGGTTTGTCATCATCAAAACACAAAACAATTGGAGAGTGTAACCTCTTGGGCCAACAAGCACAACCTAAGCCTAAGTAAAATCTAATAGACATTGGCCTTAGGGACATCTCGAACTCACTAGGAGATTATCCTAATGGGGAAGGTGATAGAATTTGACTCCTACCAATCAGTGTCTAGAAAAGAGATTGAGGGGCGAAACTCCGAAAGCTGGTTGTTTGGCTTAATTAGACCCGTCGCTTTTGCGCGGATACCTCCCACCAATCTTGCCCTAACCTAGCTGATTAGCTTGTGGTCACAGTTTGCATTATACCTCCTATGGACAATCAACAAGTTAGGAGTTGTTTAGGTTAAGCTTACCTTAGACTAGGCGTGCTTGTTTTCTCTTATTGACTATTGGTGAACTTGTTTGTGATTGTGTTTATGTATGCAAGTGTAGTCAAGAGACCCTAACTCATCTAGGTTGACTAGAAACACATCACCACCCAAATTTGAATCAAGACCATATCTAGTTATGACTCAACCGACATCTTTGCAGGGTAGGTTCTATCCTATTAGAACCTCACTTCCATCTTGCATCCAACTTCTATCAGTTAGTGAATACAATTTTAAGCTCAAGCCTCAGTTCATCAACACACTCCCCAAGTTTCATGGCCTAGAGTCCGAAAATGCTTATTTCTTCATAAGAGAATTTGAGAAAGTATGTCTAATGATGAAAATCCCATACCTTGTAGATGATGTTATTAGGTTGAGATTTATCCCTTTCGCTCTTAAGGACTTAGCCAAGAAATGATTTTTCAGCTTAACGGCCGACTCTATCACATCTTGGAATGGTTTCATCAAGGTCTTCTTGAAGAAATTCTATCCAATTCATGAGACCACTCTCATTAGGAAGAACATCATGCAATTCAAGCAAGAACCTAGTGAACCGTTTTGGATGTACTTTGAATGTTTTAAATACCTCCTTGTCCAATGTCTTCATCATGGAATAGAGAAATGACGAAAATGCCAAAATTTTTATAACGGTTTAGACTATTCTACCAAGACCCTCTTAAAAAGCATGTGCCAAAGGAGATTCTTGCAGAAAGATGAGAATGAAGGATGGAATTTATATGAGAATCTAGCTAAAAAGACCATCTAATGAGAACCTACTAGTGAAACCTCGGGAAACTCAAACTCCATCTCTTCAAAAGGAGATCTCCATTTTATTGAATCATCCATATCTAACGAGGCTAAGTTAGCTAACCTAGCGAGAAGACTAGAAGTTTTAGAAACTAAGGAGCCAAGTCCAGTCAATCAAGTCAACCCAAACCAATTTCCAACTCCAGGCTGTACTTCCTGTCAAGCCATGAATCATGTGTTTGAGGAGTGTCCTGTGTTTTAAGCTCAACAACATTTTCCAGAGCCGATGAATGCGGGCTTTTCAAGGCCGAACAATAATCCTTATGCACCAGCGTACAGTCCTACCTGGAGAAATCACCCGAATTTCTCATGTAGCCAAAATAACAATGACCATTCACGGTTAAATCATATAAGCCACTTCCATCTGAAAAATCACCTAGAGGGGGGGTGAATAGGTGATTATGCTAATCTAATGAACTTAATGCGGAATTAAAAAACTTAATGCAATACACTCAAGTGCAATCAACAAGTGATGCACACGCAACCAAGCCAAGCAATTATGAATGCACAATATGAATAATTGCACGGCACAAAGTAAAGAGAGAGATAGAGAGAGTCAATGGATCAAGCGCAAACAACAAGATATGTTTCGAGGTTCGAGCACCCAGCTCTACATCCCCGCCTTCGACACACGAAGGATTTCTAATCCACTAGCTAGTCCACAAAGAACTCTCACAAGGAGTACCCAACTCCTCTCTTTACAACCACAACCTCCTCCTTGAGGCACAACTCCAAGCCAACAAAACAATCACCTCACAACTCGAGGGATTAGCACAAAGCAAACACAAGGATCACCTCACAACTTGAGGGATACAACCCAAATGCACAACATCCTCAACACAATGAGGGCAAGGCACAAAGCAAAGATTGGGTTTTTAACTTGGTGGTCTAAACAACAACCACAAATAATTTCTTTCTCCCACACAAAGATCCTATAGAATAAGAATGTAGATGTTGCTCAAGTGTGGAGAAAACCAATGGAATGGAAATCAAAATCACAAAGAAAATCTTTGGGAAAAACTGAAACTAAGATATATAAGTTGAATCAAAACTCTTTTTCCCAAAAACCCTTTTCTTTGATTTTCCAAACCCTAGCAAAAACACCAAATAGATTGTTCAATTTGAATCCAAAAACTTCTTTTGATTGCTGTGAAAACACCAGAGAGTAAGGAAAATTCACACAAAAAATCTTAGAGAAAACAGGCTATGAATGGGGTATTTATAGACCCTAGAAAAATATAGCCGTTGGCAGCAGAAGATGCCAAAAATGAACTGTCGGTCGACCGCTCCGGTCGACCGTCCAATGGTCAAATTCTGCCCGTTGCCAGCTACCGGTCGACCGCCCCGGTCGACCCAAACAAATAGAGAGCTCTGCTCTCAGACCCGGTCGACCCTGACGGTCGACCGTCCCTGTGTCTGCCAAACGTGCACAGATCTGTGCACGTCGGTCGACCGGCCTGGTCGACCGACTTCATCCCAAGTCGACTTGGTCAGAAGACTAGTCGACTAGTTGAAGTCTGGAACAGAAAACTGGGTCAGAAAAACAGTTTAAAAATATTTTGAAAAATCTTTTAACACTCCTAAAAATCACCAAAATAGTTTTATCATTTTGCATTGATATATAAACATGTGGTAAAAAGTTTAGCTCAAATATCAATCAATATGAACTATTTTTGTGTCTTATCATTTTTACCAAAACCAAAAACTGTATTTTCTAAAACTTGGATTTTTGAATAGAAAATACATTTTGTCCAAAACTCATCTAAATACAAAAACATGATATTTAAACATTTTGAAGCATGATGCATATGGATAGAAATCCAATATACATGAAACAAATATATATCCATGTTTTTGTCATTAATTCCAAAATATGTTTTGTCAAAAATACCAAAACATAAAACACATGAAATAGACTATCAAACTAAGTTTGTCAAAGAAGATGAAGCATGCATGTATATAGAACAAATCTAATATACATTAAACCATGTAAACTTGTTTTGATATAATATCTATTCATGCAAACCAAGATCAGTTAAACCAAAAACCGAAAACCAAAACATGAGACGTGTGTGTGTTGTGAACTTGAGCATATCATACTATTCTAATCTTTACAATTTGGATCTAAACACAAAACTAAACTATGGTACTGATGTCTTCTTGTAGAGCGCAAACTCCAAGCCGACTCAATCCAAAACTCCTTGATCCACCGAGCAAGTGCTATATATGATCTTTGACGCTCGGGCTCTTGAATCAACATGTGAAAGCTTCCAAATCATCTTGCTGAAGCTAATCACCTACTAATATCTTGATTAATGATCTGAAACTAAAATCACAAGATTATTAGTACACATAACTACATGAGTTAATCATCATCAAAACTAGGGTGGAAGGCCTTTGGGCCAACAATCTCCCCCTTTTTGATGATGACAAAACTCATGGAGTTATATATGCATGGATTAAAGTTAAGCTTCAAAGAAGCTCCCCTTAACTCATGCATAACCAAATAAACATAATGAATATGCAATGAAGGCTCTTAACATGAATGCATAGAAACATGCATATCTATGCATAAATAATAAAAGGTTCTAGATACCAATGAAATGTTCAAAAACAAAATATGCTCTAGATACCAATTACAAAACATGCTTTAGATACCAATTAAAATTAAACTAAATTAAACTTAATATATGCAAAACATAAACATGCATATATAAACTCAAGATCTTTCTCAAATAATTCTCCCCCTTTTTGTCAATCATCAACAAAGGGGTAAAATCCACAACAAAACAAAATCTTCTCCTTTTTTTTAAAATAAAGAAACAACCTTCGATGAGGGGTGAAAACAAAACCAAATCAACAAATCTTTCTCCCCTTTTTGTTCGAACAACGAATCAATACAAATAATATTTTCCCTTTTTTTTTGTCTAAAACAAAAACAAAACCAATTAGGGGTGACAATCAATTAAGGTACCAATTGAAAGTATGTCAAAGAATAACATCTTGATACCAATTGAAAGGAAACAAACAAAAAAATATTGATACCAATTTTAAGCAAAAACACATGAAAAATCTTGATACCAATTGATATTAAACATAATAAATTTTGAATGTCTAAACTAAAAATTTTGATACCAATTGTAAATATTTTTATTTTGAACATATGATACCAAATTTGAATTTTCAATCATAAAGTATGGGAGTACAAATACCAATTGAAAGACAAAATTAAATTTTCTCCCCCTTTATGAAATACAAACTAAAACAATGCTTAGGCTTGATACCAATTTAAAAGTAATCAATTGAAACAAAATTGAAGCTCAAGCACTAGCACAAACAAAATTTTGTGCTTAAGGATATAGAGATATAATAAGCACAAATAAAACATATATATGTATGAAAGATAGATACCAATAGAAATTAATATTCTTGGAATTGAAATCATACATACATACAAACATATATGAGTATACAAGAAATGTCAAGATTGATACCTGAAGGTTCACCTAGAGGGGGGGTGAATAGGTGATGGCTAATCTAATGGTCACTTAATGCCAAATAATGCAAATAATGCGGAAGCTAAAAATAATTATGACCTAATTAAATCTTTTACACTAAACACCACGTATAACCAAAGAGTGTTGCCGAATTCCCCGTGAAGGGCTCTGGACAAACTCCTCTAGATTCCCCTTGAATGGGTTGAGGTGCCGCGTTGGCTTTCTTGGTTGAATACAAGTGTTAGCAACAATCCCACGCAAGTATATCAATATGAGCACACAAGTATATCATGCATGTAAATGATAAAGACAATAATGGAATGCAAGATATAAAAGAGACAAAGAGAGAGAGTGAGCAATCGCAAACACAAGGGTATGTTTCGAGGTTCGAGCACACTTGCTCTACATCCCCTCCTTCGACACACGAAGGATTTCCACTATGCAAGATCCCAATGGATCTCTCCTCGGTGCCGCAACACCTACAAGCCCTCGGACTCCCTAGTCCCGTACACACGCAAGCCCCACAAGCTCGCCGAGACCGCACCTCAAACACGAAGAGTTCGCACCCGAACCCTAAAACCACGAGCATACTTGCCCGTCTCCTCAAAGAACAAAGAAAAAATCTTTGGTGATCACAACATTTTGATCACCTAAAACACTCTCACTACAACACTCTTATAGAATGAATAATCAATGGATGCTCAAGTGTTTGTGTGAGAAAAGCAAGAAAGAGAATGGTGGAGGAAAACTCAAAGAATCACTTTAAAACTCTCTTGATAAAATCTTCCCTTTTGATTGGAAGTATTTGCTCTCTATTTTGTGGAGAAAAACTTCTGAAAAGAGTGGGAAAAACTGGCTCTAAAAACTTCTCCAAATCTTATGGAAAACAGCCCCCAAATGACCCTTTATATAGAGTCTGGAAAACTAGCCGTTGGGGCTCTGTCAGGCCTGCCGGTCGACCGGGTCGGCCGACCGCCAACGGTCAGAAATCCGACCGTTGGAGCCACGGTCGACCGCCCGGGTCGACCGAGCCACTGGAGTAGAGAGTCGAGCTCTCTGTCGGTTGACCCGTACAGTCGGCCGAACTTTCCAGAGAGCAGAGCTCTCTTGAGCGGTCGACCCGTACGGTCGGCTGTCCTCCAGTGCACAAAGGCGTGCACATCTGTGCACGTCGGTCGACCGGTCCGGTCGGCCGACTTCAGGATTAGTCGACTATAAAGGTAGTAAGTCGACTTATCCGAAGCCTGAAACAGTTTTCTGGGATTAAAAAGTTAGTCTTTTTGGCTCAAATAAAATCCCATAAAATACATAAAATCTACAAAAATAGTTTAACCAATATACTTTGATATACAAACATGCTTGCACAAAATCAAGGCATGTTATAAAAGATTAGACTATTTTTGTAACTTGGAAATATTTGGCTCATGATAAAAACTGTATTTTTCAAAACAATATTTTTCCAAAACATGTTTTTCCAAATCTTCATCAAATACAAAAACAAGATATACTTTTAAGGCATAGTATGTATGGATATGATCCACTACACAATCATAATGAAATATCTATGTTTTTGTCATTAAGCTCTAAACTTGGTTTTGGTTAAAAGATAAGTATATGAGAAACACAAAAAACCAAACATGTATTTTGTCACAAAGAAAAATCTTTTGTAAAACAAAACTAACAAGAGTGTGTGTGCATGGTATACTTGAGCAATCCACAACTACTCTATCCATTACATTTTAACTAAAACAAAAATAAAATCTTATACCTAGACACAAGTCTTGATCTTGAAGTCTTCACTTGAAGGCTTCTCATCTTCTTGACTTGGTCCAAGCTTGATCCAAAAGCTCCTTGGATCACACCGTGCTAGCTCCAAATCTTGACATTTTATCCTTTGTTGAGCTATGCACCTACTAAGATCTTGATAATGAATCTGTCACTAATTAAACACAAGATCGTTAGTAAACATAACTTCATGAGTTGATTATCATCAAAACTAGGGTGATAGACCTTTGGGCCAACAATCTCCCCCTTTTTGATGATGACAAAACACATGAAGTTATATATGCATGGATTAAAGTAAAGCTTCAAAGAAGCTCCCCCTTAACTCATGCATAGACATAAATAATAATATATGACAATAAAGCTCATAAACATGTATGCAAATGAATGGAGATAAAACAAAATAACTCTTTTTCTCCTATTTGCAAAACAAAACAAGGAAGACAAATACTTCTCCCCTTAAGTAATGAAAACATGCATATAAACTCAAATACTTCTCCCCCTTTTTGTCAATCATCAACAAAGGGTTCAAAGTAAAATCAAATCAAAACAAAATTTTCTCCCCCTTTTTGTCAAAAACAAAAAGATCAAGAAGGGGATAATACAAATCAATCAATAAAGGTTTATATGCGATATACATTCATGAAGAGGAAGACGCTAAGTTAGCTTCCCATCACATATACATTACATGAAAGAGGGATGACAAGCCCTAATTCACATAACGCATATTATGTAATGCATAAGAGGAGATGTGAAGCTCCCCTACACACGTATATCATATAAAGAAGAGTTGTCAAGCTCCTCAATTTATAATATACTCAACATGACTCTATATGTAGAAGAGATGTTAAGCTATCATTGCATATAGGAAATACATACCAAAACATTTTAATTTTTCTTAAAATTTTTTTTTAAAGGTATCAGAGCTCATGTAAAACAATCAAATTTTTAAGATACCAAATCGAAATAATCATTATTGTAAAACATATTGATACCAATTGAAATTTAACAAATATGAAGTTGAAGCATTTTGATATCAATGGTAAACATAATGATCCAAAAATTTTTATTTTTCATCATAAACTTTGTGCTTTAAAAATGTGAACCAATTGAAAGTTAAGCACATGAAAATCATATATATGTATGAAATGAGTATACCAATTGAAATTGATACATACATATATAAGAAAATAAACTATGAGTATATACAAAAATTATCAATTTAGATACCAATTGAAAGAATCCAATGATACCAATTGACATAACAATAAGATCAAGTGTATAGCTCATAACCTACCACCCTTCATATGCTCAAGATAGAAGATTTTCAATGAAGCATACAAGGCATAATCGCCCATCCATCCTCCCATAGAAGGTAGGGATTTTCAAAAATAGATTTGAGAAATAAACTTTGTAAATCACTACCAAATGAAGAATAATTAACTAGTTAAGATAATTTTTGAAAAACTAGTTAAAGATCCTTCAAAATCATCAAATCATATATTTTTCATGAATCAAGACTAAATACACAAAGTTTTACACTCAAGATCGATTAAGTTCATAAAAGTGTTCATGAATAAAGGTCATGACAAAAGAAATAAGTGTCAGTGTTCAAAAGTCATGTAAATAGCATTTTCATGAAAATAGACATTGAAGCTCAAAAGTGATCATGTATCAAATTTTTACAAAAACATGAAAAATCATTTTTCAATAAAACAAATAAACTTCTAGGTATATGTATGATTTATCCAATCCTAACATTACACATACATATCCCAAACATAAAAGAGTCTATCAAATGTATTTGCATGAAGGCAAGAGACTCACGGGTATACATGTATATTTATTAGATTTGAATAAAAGATACATATACATGAAGTAAAACACGAAAATTGGCAAAACAAGTATAAATGAGAATCATCAAAACTAGTCTATACATGTGCATATAGTGGGTACAAATGAGCATGAAGTGCAAACATATATAAGTCACGTGTAACTCACTATTTGTACATGTATAATACAAGTTTTGATAAAAACTACACTAAGCATGTTTTTACCACATGAAGCACAAAAACAAATAAAACATGATCATGCTAAAAATATCATGAATGAACAAGCATGAACATTAAAAAGTAGGAGTTTAGAGATTGTTACCAACTCCAAAGCTCCAAGCATGGTGGTCTTTCCCACCAAAACCTCCTTGATAGCGGTGCATCAAAAATATGTCAATTTAGTCCACGTGCAACCACCACCAAGGCACCAAATCTATCACGTCATGTGAGAGCCCTCACCTACATCAAATACAAAAGGTGGGGACTTTGGTACCCATATTTTCTTGGGTCCACGGGGGTTAGCATTGTGTTGAGGAACCCAAACATTTTTATTAGCAAAATTTAAACATGCAACTTATCAAAATAAAATTTTGCTAAATGGCCTTTGCGGCCACAATGTGTACACTTGTACACCTTAGTATACTTATGAGTGTGATTGTGATCGTGGCGTGCAACATAAGCAAATGCATGATGAGAGTGATGTGCATGAACATGAGGAGTTTGTTTCTTTGCAAACAAGGACTCCAACCTAGTATGGTTAAATGCACACGAGTTCAAAGTTGAACTCAAACTATCTATTTTATTTTTCAAATTCTTAATCTCACTATCATCAATGGTAGCATGTAAAGAGTAGTGAGAAATGAAATCATTTTTCTTCTTTTTAGAAACATTTTCTTTTTCCTTTTCTTTTTCAAAAATTTTCTTTTTCAAAGAGTTGTTTTCTTAAAAAACAATTTCCTTTTGAGTTTCCACCAAAATAATTTTATCTTTCAAAATCGTGTTCCCTTCACAAAGATCATTTAATTAGACATAAGGGAAAAATTCTCATTTTTCAAAATCTCATTTTCTTTTTCTAAGTATGCAATGTTACTTCTAAATGAATCATGTTCAATATGCATGCAATCAAGTTTCTTTTTCAAATTTTTATTATCTTTCTTAATCATGTCATATTTCTCAAGCAATAGTTGACAAAAAGTAGATAGCTCATCATATGACATGTTATTATCCTCATCCTCAGATTCGGTAGTTACCTCAAGGGGGTTATCCCCTTGGACCATATAGCACAAGTTGGAGGTGTTGCTTCCAACGTCCGAATCGCACATCGCATAGTATTGATCTTTTTCACCGAGGGAGATGAGGGTATTCCAAACTACAAAAGCCGAATCAAAGTTAGAAACTCTAGATAAATAAACATCATCTAGGGTAGACTTTAAAGCATTAAGGGCTTTTGCATTAGCCTCAAAATTCTTACCATCTAAACAATATGCATTATTAGTAGTGGCAAGATAAACATGATAACCTAGGGCTTTGAGGTACAAGGACATCTTCACCTTCCATATATGGATGTTAAGAATGTCAAACATGGGTGGTGACATGAAGTCCATGGTGTGTGTACAAAATAGTGATTAGCCTAAAAATGAGGATCTTTAACTCAAGGTTGTTAGACCCAAATCAGAGTACCAAGCTCTGATACCAATTGAAGGTTCACCTAGAGGGGGGGTGAATAGGTGATGGCTAATCTAATGGTCACTTAATGTCAAATAATGCAAATAATGCGGAAGCTAAAAACAATTATGACCTAATTAAATCTTTACACTAAACACCACGTATAACCAAAGAGTGTTGCCGAATTCCCCGTGAAGGGCTCTGGACAAACTCCTCTAGATTCCCCTTGTGGGTTGAGGTGCCGCGTTGGCTCTCTTGGTTGAATACAAGTGTTAGCAACAATCCCACGCAAGTATATCAATATGAGTACACAAGTATATCATGCATGTAAATGATAAAGACAATAATGGAATGCAAGATATAAAAGAGACAAAGAGAGAGAGAGTGAGCAATCACAAACACAAGGGTATGTTTCGAGGTTCGAGCACACTTGCTCTACATCCCCGCCTTCGACACACGAAGGATTTCCACTATGCAAGATCCCAATGGATCTCTCCTCGGTGCCGCAATACCTACAAGCCCTCGGACTCCCTAGTCCCGTACACACGCAAGCCCCACAAGCTCGCCGAGGCCGCACCTCAAACACGAAGAGTTCGCACCCGAACCCTAAACAACCACGAGCACACTTGCCCGTCTCCTCAAAGAACAAAGAAAAGATCTTGGTGATCACAACACTTTAATCACCTAAAGCACTCTCACTACAACACTCTTATAGAATGAATAATCAATGGATGCTCAAGTGTTTGTGTGAGAAAAGCAAGGAAGAGAATGGTGGAGGAAAACTCAAAGAATCACTTTAAAACTCTCTTGATAAAATCTTCCCTTTTGATTGGAAGTATTTGCTCTCTATTTTGTGGAGAAAAACTTCTGAAAAGAGTGGGAAAAACTGGCTCTAAAAACTTCTCCAAATCTTATGGAAAACAGCCCCCAAATGACCCTTTATATAGAGTCTGGAAAACTAGCCGTTGGGGCTCTGTCAGGCCTGCCGGTCGACCGGGTCGGTCGACCGCCAACGGTCAGAAATCCGACCGTTGGAGCCACGGTCGACCGCCCGGGTCGACCGAGCCACTGGAGTAGAGAGTCGAGCTCTATGTCGGTCGACCCGTACGGTCGGCCGAACTTTCCAGAGAGCAGAGCTCTCTTGAGCGGTCGACCCGTACGGTCGGCCGTCCTCCAGTGCACAAAGGCGTGTACATCTGTGCACGTCGGTCAACCGGTCCGGTCGGCCGACTTCAGGATTAGTTGACTATAAAGGTAGTAAGTCGACTTATCCGAAGCCTGAAACAGTTTTCTGGGATTAAAAAGTTAGTCTTTTTGGCTCAAATAAATCCCATGAAATACATAAAAATCTACAAAATAGTTTAACTAATATACTTTGATATACAAACATGCTTGCACAAAATCAAGGCATGTTATAAAAGATTGGACTATTTTTGTAACTTGGAAATATTTGGCTCATGATAAAAACTGTATTTTCCAAAACAATATTTTTCCAAAACATGTTTTTCCAAATCTTCATCAAATACAAAAACAAGATATACTTTTAAGGCATAGTGTGTATGGATATGATCCACTACACAATCATAATGAAATATCTATGTTTTTGTCATTATGCTCTAAACTTGGTTTTGGTTAAAAGATAAGTATATGAGAAACACCAAAAACCAAACATGTATTTTGTCACAAAGAAAAATCTTTTGTAAAACAAAACTAACAAGAGTGTGTGTGCATGGTATACTTGAGCAATCCACCAACTACTCTATCCTTTACATTTTAACTAAAACAAAAATAAAATCTTATACCTAGACACAAGTCTTGATCTTGAAGTCTTCACTTGAAGGGTTCTCATCTTCTTGACTTGGTCCAAGCTTGATCCAAAAGCTCCTTGGATCACACCGTGCTAGCTCCAAATCTTGACATTTTATCCTTTGTTGAGCTATGCACCTACTAAGATCTTGATAATGAATCTGTCACTAATTAAACACAAGATCATTAGTAAACATAACTTCATGAGTTGATCATCATCAAAACTAGGGTGATAGACCTTTGGGCCAACAATACCAATTGAAAGAATTCAATGATACCAATTGAAATAACAATAAGATCAAGAGTCTATCTCATATAACTACCTCCCAATCATGGTTCAAGTTTTAAATGATTTTCATTTTAAAGCATTCATGAACATGATCTCCCATCCATCCTCCCATTGAAGGTAGGGGTTTTTCAAAAATAGATTTGAAAATGTAGTATGTTTGAAAATCTCTACCATAGTGAAGAATACGAACTAGTTTATAGGAAAAACTTTTAAAACTAGTACGAAATCCTTCAAGCAAGGAATAAAACAAAATTTTTTTTCATGAAACACATGTAAATCACATGATCACTAAACACTCAAAGTCCATAAAGCCCATATCATAGTCTCATGAAAACAAATCATGAGTAAACTAATTAATAAATTGAGTGTACAAGTAAAATGTGACACATATCAACATGAAAATATTCAATCAAGCTTGTGTGAAATTCCTTAAAAACATAAAGTTATGAGAAACTAGATTTTCATTACAAATTGAAATTACCTAAAAACATGAAAATCATCAAAACGATTTAAACTTCAAGGCATATGTATGTCATGTACAAACTAAAGCATACATACATATCCTAAACATAGTGAGTCCACAAAAGTATATGCATGAAGGCACGTGGCTCAAGGATGTACATGTATAATCAATAGTTTGGACAAGATAGACATATACATGAAGTTAAAACACATGATCATAGAATCATATTCAAAATGAGGAGTACAAGTTAGAATGCATGAATCATCAAAACTAGACTATACTAGCACATCTAATGGGTACAAATAAGCATCCAAGCACAAACATATATAAAGATTTATTTGTGGCCCATTATATGTACAAGTATAAATTCTAGTCTTAATGAAAATTAACATCTAAACAAGTAATCAAATCATGAAGCACGAAACGGGATATAAATCAACATGAAAATCATAAAAATGATCATGAAGTAAATCCACATGCTATTAGAATCATGAAATACATAATAGTCTATAAACATCAAAACATGTGGCAAAAACAGAAATCATACAACACATCACCATTGATTAGCTATTACAACACATGTTATTTATCAAAACATGAATCATTAAAACGAAAATCATACAATCATAAACATCCAAATGGTCATAATGCATATGCATGTGCATTAGATCTAGGGCATACATGTTAGTTTAAACAAGGTGAGAACACTAAATATAGATCCATATAAAACATGGGTGTATCAATTAACTAAACATGTATAACACTAATCTAATCAACATGACATAAGCATAATGAACAATAAACCATGGCATGCTATAAATTGATGAACATAAAAACGGGAGTTAGAGAGTGATACCAAAACCGATGAAGGTGCATCTCTAGTTCTCCAAATCACGGTGGTCCTCCCACCAAATCCCCTTGAGAGTGAAGCATCCAAATGATTCTCTTTTAAGCTTAGAACGTATCCACCTCAAGGCACCAATACTCTCACGTGATGCGAGAGCTCCCACCTACATCAAAAAGCATAGAGGTGGTCTTTGGTACCCATTTCCTTTTGGGTCCACGGGGGTTAGTATCTTTTCTAACCCAAACAAGATTACTTGCTAAATTTTCATGATAAACACGATCATAACAAAATCTAGCAATGTAGCCTTTTTGACCACAATGTGTACAAGTGTATACATGAGCATACATGTAATGGTGGTGACCGTGGGAAGCATGTGTATGCCGTGTAGGGTGTGCATGCAAAGATGGACCTTGTTTCTTGCGAACCAAGGTTTCCAAACGTGAATGATTCAATGTGCATTGGCTCAAAGTGGAGCCCAAACATTCAACACTTTTCTTCAAAATATTTATATCATTTTCAATAGTGGAAGATAAAGTGAAGCATGCAATAGGTGTGTAAGAAGAAGAAGCTATACTAGCATGGCACACATGAGAATCAATTTCAATTTTCAAAGATTCATTTTTTTTAAAACTAAATCCAATTCTTTTGTAATTGAATCAATTTATTTTTCAAAACAAGGTTATCTTTTAAAACAAAATTCAATTTAGAAGATAAAATCTCATTATTTTTCACAACATCATTACAATCATTTTTGTTTTTCAAAATATCAATCTCATCAAGGGCAAGGTCTAGTTGAGATCTTAGTGAGTCACGTTTACTAGTGATCTCTTCCTTTTCTTGCAAAACCAATTCAAAATTAGAACACAAATCCTTTAATTCATTTTTCAAAATAAGGTTGTCCTCTTTCAAAAGATTGTGTTTTTCCAAGAAATTTTCAAGCTTTTGAGCAAGTTCCAAATTTAAAGATTGAACTTCCAAACATCCATAGCAATAGGAAGTAGAGCTATCATCTAATTGAGTGTCCGATTGTACCTCAAGGGAGTTATTCCCTTGGACCATGAGGCAATGCTCTTCGGACTTTTCTCTCTTAGATCTCCTCATCTTGTTGATAATCCTTGGAAGCTCGGGAGACGTCAATAAGCTCCAAACTGCAAAAGCCGAGTCATAACGATCAAACACCGGTAAAAGATGTTCACTAAGAGATGCTCTAAGTGCTCTAAGTGCTAATGCATTTGCCTTTTTATGCTTGCTACTATTAGGGAATAATTCTTGAGTAGAGGCTTGATAAACTAGATGTCCTAGGCTTTTTAAATGTCTACTCATATTGGCCTTCCAAGCATCAAGTCTAAGATGGTCAAACATAGGAGGGCTATCCATGAGTGCAACCTAAATGTGTCCAAATGAAAAATGCAAATGAAGATTAGCAAACCAAGATCTCACTCCTAGGTGGTTAAACCTAAATATCAGGAGCGTAGGCTCTGATACCAATTGAAAAATCACCTAGAGGGGGGGTGAATAGGTGATTATGCTAATCTAATGAACTTAATGCGGAATTAAAAAACTTAATGCAATATACTCAAGTGCAATCAACAAGTGATGCACACACAACCAAGCCAAGCAATTATGAATGGACAATATGAATAATTGCACGGCACAAAGTAAAGAGAGATAGAGAGAGAGTCAATGGATCAAGCGCAAACAACAAGATATGTTTCGAGGTTCGAGCACCCAGCTCTACATCCCTGCCTTCGACACACGAAGGATTTCTAATCCACTAGCTAGTCAACAAAGAACTCTCACAAGGAGTACCCAACTCCTCTCTTTACAACCACAACCTCCTCCTTGAGGCACAACTCCAAGCCAACAAAACAATCACCTCACAACCCGAGGGATTAGCACAAAGCAAACACAAGGATCACCTCACAACTTGAGGGATACAACCCAAATGCACAACTTCCTCAACACAATGAGGGCAAGGCACAAAGCAAAGATTGGGTTTTTAACTTGGTGGTTTAAACAACAACCACAAACAATTTCTTTCTCCCACACAAAGATCCTATAGAATAAGAATGTAGATGTTGCTCAAGTGTGGAGAAAACCAATGGAATGGAAATCAAAATCACAAAGAAAATCCTTGGGAAAAACTGAAACTAAGATATAGAAGTTGAATCAAAACTCTTTTTCCCAAAACCCTTTTCTTTGATTTTCCAAACCCAAGCAAAAACACCAAATAGATTGTTCAATTTGAATCCAAAAACTTCTTTTGATTGCTGTGAAAACACCAGAGAGTAAGAAAAAATTCGCACAAAATTTTTTTAGAGAAAACAGGCTATGAATGGGGTATTTATAGACCCCAGAAAAATATAGCCGTTGGCAGCAGAAGATGCCAAAAATGAATTGCCGGTCGACCGCTCCGGTCGACCATCCAACGGTCAAATTCTGCCCGTTGCCAGCTACCGGTCGACCGCCCCGGTCGACCCAAACAAACAGAGAGCTCTGCTCTCAGACCCGGTCGACCCTGACGGTCGACCGTCCCTGTGTCTGCCAAACGTGCACAGATCTGTGCACGTCGGTCGACCGGCCCGGTCGACCGACTTCATCCCAAGTCGACTTGGTCAGAAGACTAGTCGACTGGTTGAAGCCTGGAACAGAAAACTGGGTCAGAAAAACAGTTTAAAAATATTTTAAAAAATCTTTTAACACTCCTAAAAATCACCAAAATAGTTTTATCATTTTGCATTGATATATAAACATGTGGTAAAAAGTTTAGCTCAAATATCAATCAATATGAACTATTTTTGTGCCTTATCATTTTTACCAAAAACCAAAAACTGTATTTTCTAAAACTTGGATTTTTGAATAGAAAATACATTTTGTCCAAAACTCATCTAAATACAAAAAACATGATATTTAAACATTTTGAAGCATGATGCATATGGATAGAAATCCAATATACATGAAACAAATATATATCCATGTTTTTGTCATTAATTCCAAAATATGTTTTGTCAAAAATACCAAAACATAAAACACATGAAATAGACTATCAAACTAAGTTTGTCAAAGAAGATGAAGCATGCATGTATATAGAACAAATCTAATATACATTAAACCATGTAAACTTGTTTTGATATAATATCTATTCATGCAAACCAAGATCGGTTAAACCAAAAACTAAAAACCAAAACATGAGACGTGCGTGTGTTGTGAACTTGAGCATATCATACTATTCTAATCTTTACAATTTGGATCTAAACACAAAACTAAACTATGGTACCGATGTCTTCTTGTAGAGCGCAAACTCCAAGCCGACTCGATTCAAAACTCCTTGATCCACCGAGCAAGTGCTATATATGATCTTTGACGCTCGGCCTCTTGAATCAACATGTGAAAGCTTCCAAATCATCTTGTTGAAGCTAATCACCTACTAATATCTTGATTAATGATCTGAAACTAAAATCACAAGATTATTAGTACACATAACTACATGAGTTAATCATCATCAAAACTAGGGTGGAAGGCCTTTGGGCCAACACCATCATGTCAATAATTCTTCCAATCATCAACCTAACTTTTCTAATTTTCATCATAATTCTCCCAACCATCCACCTAACTTTTCAAACTATCAACAAAACTTTCCCAACCAAGGTCCATAGTCTTCCTTTCAGAATCCTCAACTAGAAAGGAGAATGACTGACTTTGAGAGAAACATGAAAAGATACATGAAGAACCAAGATTCTCTCATGCAAACATACAGAAGTTAGAGGTTCAAATTAGCCAATTAGCTACTCCACAAACTAAGAGACAAAAGGGTACCTTACCTAGTCAGCCAATAATGAATTCTAGAAATTATCAACAAGCTCATTTGGTTGAGGATCAATCATTGAATCAATATAATGTTGTTCATACATTGAGGTGGGGAAAGAAAGTTGATAATCAAGTGTCAACACCATCTAATCCCATTCAGCACAACTACAATCAATCATCCACCTCATCTAATCCCAGTCCTTCCAAATCTGACAAATCTAAAGCAGATAAGTCAGCCAGTCAGGTGCACCAGCCTATAGTACCATTTTCTAATTGGCTGAAAAACGACAAGCAAAATCCACACATGGATAAGATAATTGAGATATTCAATCAAGTGAAGATAAATGTGCCACTTTTGATGCCATCCAATAAGTCCCATCCTATGCTAAGTTTCTTAAGGACATGTGCACCAAGAAGAGAAAGACTAATGTATCTAAAAAGGTCTTCTTAGCCACTAATATTAGTGAGCTACTGTCGGGTTCGATCCCTATCATGTATAAGGATCCAGGTTGTCTCACCATTGCCTGCACCATAGGACAAGCCGAGATTAGTCATGCACTTCTTGACTGGGGGCAAGTATGAACTTGCTCTCATTATTAGTTTATCAACAACTCGGGTTGGGCGATCTTAGTCCAACTCGAGTCACTATCCAACTGGCTAACCATTCAGTGAAAGTTCAAAAGGGAGAAATTAATGATGTCCTTATCCAGGTCGGGGAGTTTATTTATCTTGTTGATTTCTTAGTTCTAGAGACACAACCTGTATCCGATCCTAGGGCTCAAACTCTTGTTATCCTAGAGCAACCATTCCTTGCTACTATCAATGCCATCATCATTATAGGAATGGGTCCATGAGGTTAACCTTTGGGGATATGACTAGAGAAGTCAATGTCTTCAACCTAAAAAAATAACCCCATGATATTGAGGACCAAACATTTGAAGTCAACCTCATTGAGAACTTAACAAGTGAACACATGAAAGAATTAGAACTAGAACTGAGTGTGACTTCGGATTAGAGTCTGACGACTTTAATCTTGATCAGGCTGTTGAGTCTGCTGTGAATTAGGCCTCGAACCCTATTTTACCAAATATGAAGCCAACAAATTTGACTCATCCTTCCATAGAGCCTTCCTCTTCCTTAGAATTGAAAGCCTTATCTGCACATCTTAAGTACGTCTATCTAGGTGAACAAGAGACCTTTCCTGTCATCATTGCCTTCCATTTAAACGACGGGCAAGAAGAAGATCTTAAAGCAATTCTAAGAAAACATAGGAAAGCCATTGGTTGGACTATGACCGATATAAAGGAATTGAGTCCAACCATAGTTCAACATCGAATTCATCTCAATGAAGATGCCACACCTAAAAGAGACCCGCAGCATATGTTAAACCTTATAATGCAAGAGGATGTTCATGCAGAAATTGTGAAACTCTTAGACAATGGGATAATATATCTCATTTCGATAGCCAATGGGTTAGTCCTGTCCACGCAGTTCCAAAGAAATCTGGTTTCACCGTAGTGGAAAATGAGAACAAAGAGTTGGTCCAAACTCGACTTCCCACAAAGATCCGAGTTTGCATTAACTATAGGAAACTTAATACTGCAACTCATAAGGATCATTTTCCACTCCCTTTCATTGATCAAATGCTTGAACGTTTGGCTGGCCACAAGTATTACTGTTTCTTTGACGGTTACTTGAGGTATAATCAGATTCCTATTGCTCCTGAGGACCAAGAAAAAACTACTTTCATATGTCCATTTGAGATATTTGCTTATAGTCGAATGCTTTTCGGCTTGTGCAATGCCCCAGCAACATTTCAACGTTGCATGTTGAGTCTTTATTCTAATATGGTAGAATGATTCTTAGAAATCTTCATGGATGATTTCTCCATCTACGGAGATTCATTCACTCAATGTCTCCACCATTTAGAACTTGTCCTCCAACGTTATGCTGAGAAAAATCTGACACTGAATTGAGAGAAATGCCACTTCATAGTAAAATATGAAATTGTCTTTGGTCATGAAATCCAAGAAAGAAATTGAAGTGGATAGAGCCAAGATTGAGGTATTGCTAAGCTTCTCATACCCAAATGCATGAAGGATATTCGATCCTTCTTAGGACACGCCAATTTTACCAATGATTTATCAAGGATTTTAGCAAGATTACTAGACCCTTGACTAATCTGTTAGCTAAGGACGTGTCCTTCACTTTTGATGCTGAATGTATGAATTCTCGGGAGAAGCTTAAGAGAGAGCTTATTTCTGCACCAATCATATCTATACCGGATTGGTCTAAGCCGTTCGAAATCATGTGTGACGCTTCTGACTTTGTCATAGGCACTGTCCTAGGACAACGCATTGATAACAAGCAGCATGTGATTTACTACTCTAGTAGGACCCTCAATGATGCAAAATTGAACTACACTACTACAGAGAAGAAATTCCTAGCAGTAGTGTTTGCCTTAGAGAAAGTTCGTCCCTACCTACTAGGGTCCAAAACTATCATTTTCACTGATCATTCTGCGCTTAGGTTCCTCATGATGAAGAAGGATGCCAAGGCCCGACTCATTCATTGGATCCTCCTTCTTCAAGAATTTGATCTCGAGAACCGATATAAGAAAGGCGTAGAAAATGTCGTTGCTGGCCATCTCTCACGAATCTCAAATTCTCCATGCAACGAATTATCCATAAATGAGGACTTTCCTGATGAAAATCTCTTAGCTATCTTTAGGAAACCTTGGTTTACTGATATAGTGAATTACTTAGTCACTAATCAAATTCCGTCTCATTGTTCCAAAAACGATATATACCGGCTCTTATCTCGAGTCCGGTATTTCTTTTGGGAGGAACCATATCTTTTTAAGTACCGTTCTGACCAAATTATTAGGAGACGTATTCCCGATGAAGAGGTTAAGAGTGTCTTACCCTTTTGTCACGAACTTGCATGGGTGGACACTTTGGTCCCCGCAAGACTGCTGAAAAAGTGCTACAAAGTAGGTTCTATTGGCCCACTTTGTTCAAAGATGCTTATGAATTTTGCAAGACGTGCCCTGGATGCCAGATGGTGGGAAGGATCTCAAAACGAGATATGATGCCCCTCAACCCAATTCTAGAAATAGAACTCTTTGATGTTTGGGGCATCGACTTTATGGGTCCCTTTCCTAACTCATTTGGAAACCAATACATTTTGGTTGCTGTGGACTATGTGTCCAAGTGGGTAGAAGCCATTCGTAGCAGAATTAATGATAACAAAGTTGTTATAAAGTTTTTAAAAGAGAACATTTTCTCACGCTTCGGAATACCTCGTGCTATCATCAGTGATAATGGTACTCACTTTTGCAATATATTCTTTGAAGCTCTTATGTGAAAGTATGCCATAGCTCACAAGTTTGTGAAAATCACCTAGAGGGGGGTGAATAGGCGATGGCTACACTTAAAGGCAAATAATGCGAATTAAAATCAAGTTAGCAATAAGTAATAACAATTAGATAGATCTTCCAAAAGAGTAAGCAATGTAAATGCAAGTAAGGAGAGAGAGTAGAGTTTACAGAGATAGTGGACAATCACAAACATAAGAATATGTTTCGAGGTTCGAGCCACTACTCTACGTCCCCGCTTTCAACACGATGAAGGATTTCCATTATGAGCGATCCTACCGGATCGTCAACCGATTATAAGTTCTCACCAGAACTCTTCGGACACAGTTGCCCTCTCTCACGGTACCGCAACACCAACTAGGAGCTCACTAGCTCGCTCGAGGCCGCAATCTCTACAACTTCTCAATCAAAGAAAACGATGATTAATACTTGACCACAAAGATAGCTCACAAGTACAACCCTACAACCAAGATGAGGAAGTGAAACACTTTGGATTGTGTAGTGGAAATAGCAAGTAGAGAAGTAGAGGAAATGGCTTAAGCTAAAACACCAAATTTGGAAATAGTTTGGCTCAAGAGAAAATCTTTTGCAAAGAGGCTAAACTTTGAAAAACTTTGATATGAGGCTTGTGAATCTTATTATTGAGTTGTTTCATACTCCCCCTATTTATAGGGGATGAAAATAAGGTTAGAAAACTTAATAGATCCATTGGGAGAAGACCCAACAAAAGACAAAACAGAAACTAGTCGTTGGAAGTCAACTCAGCAGATTTCTCTAGTATCGGTCGACCGGGCGGTCGACCGCCAACGGTCAAATTTCTGACCGTTGGGAAAGCGGTCGACCGGCCGGTCGATCGTGGTCCCAAACAGAGACTAAAAACTCTCTATCGGTTGACTGGCCCAGTCGATCGAAAAAAGTAGAGAGCACTGCTCTTGCTTTCGGTTGATCGGTCGGTCGGCCGAAGTGCACTCGTGCACTTTGGTGCACGTCGGTCGACCGCCCGGTCGACCGACAGAGCAGTTCAGCTCTGCCAGCGGTCAACCGGCCGGTCGACCGACTGAGGACCAAAAATAGGATTTTGTAAATCTTTTTGAAGTCAAAATTTTTCTTATAAAATTTCTTTTGATATGTGGATACAAAATAGAGTTCTAGGGCTTTGAGTCAGTGGAGTGTGATCGTAGATCAACACCAAATGATTTAGAACTATATTTGATAAAAATCTTTTCTAAAGACAAAAACTGGTTTTTCCAAAAATTATTTTGAAACCTGATTTTCTGAAACTTGATTTTTCTGAAACTCGATAAGAAACCAGGCAATAGAGTTTTGTATGAAAACAATAAAGGATTATGAAATATGTGTGTGTGTGTGTGACAATCCCAAAGCTATCAACTTCTTTCATCTTGGTTTTGACAAATATCTATAAATCCTAACTAAAATGGAAAACGGTAAAGATACAAATCTTGAAACAGTCTTCTTAATATGCTTGATCCTTGAGCTCTTCTAGTGTGCTAGGCTCTAGGATCTAAATCTTCTTGGCTTCCAAATGTGTGAGTCTTATGTTGGAGTTGAAATCAACATAAGATTTTTCCTGAAACTTAATTAAACACTTTGTTAATACCTAACTACATATGGTTTGTTATCATCAAAACTAAGGGAAATGGCCTTTGGGCCAACAATCCACACCTTATTATCCTCAAACCAGTGGGCAGGTTAAGGTCTCCAATAGACAAATCAAGCTTATTTTGGAGAAGTCTGTGAACCAAAATCGGAAAGATTGGTCCACCGATGAGCCTACAGGACCGCTTTCAAGATGATTCTAGGGATGTCCCTTATAGGTTAGTCTTTGGGAAGGCTTGCCACGTACCCGTTGAATTAGAGCACCGGGCTTATGGGCAATCAAGCAGTTGAATTTCGACTTGACTAAGGCCGGTAACCTTCGAAAATTATAAATTTTCGAATTAGAGGAGTTGAGAAATGAAGCCTATGAAAATGCAAAGATCACTAAAGATAGAGTTAAGATTTTTCATGATAAACACATCATAATAAAAACTTTTGCCCCTGGACAAAAAGTCTTACTCTATAATTCTAGGCTTCATCTTTTTTCAGGAAAATTAAAATCAAGATGGACTGGGCCATTCGTTGTCGAAACCGTGTTTCCATACGGTGCTGTAGAGATCAGTGACACCAAGAATGAAAATGATTTTAAGGTAAATGGTCAACGCCTTAAACCTTTCTTGGAATCGGTACCAGTAAATGAAACGGCTGTGGGTCTTTTCGACCCAGTGTATCGGTAGCTTTCCTCTTTTCCATTTTATTTCATGTATCTATACATTTCTTTCATACATTGGGGACAATGCATGAGATAAGTAGGGCTCTAACATGACTAATATAAACAAAAAAAAGAGAAAAAAATATATATAAAAAAAATCTTTTTGAAAGGTAAGAACAATATTTTGATATATTTTTTGTAAGAAATTAAGTCAATTTTAAGGAATAGGAAAAATCATAATTAGGATTTCTTATACTTGGTCAAAATAAGATAACTTGTTTGATTTTCAAGGTTAGAAAGAAAATTGATGAAAGTAATTTAGTCTTGATTTTGAAGAAATATGCACACTTTATACACTTACACACTTAGGGTTCAAAGACAAAAATTCTTATGCCTATAAAAAAAAGAAATATATATATGTGTGTGTGTGTGTGTGCAAATCTAATTATTGATTAGATAGGTGCTTTGGCCTAAGCAAGCCTTGGTATTTATGCAAAAGATAATTAGATGAGTTTGAATATATATATATATATATATATATATATATATATAATATATATATATAAATCTTCTGATTAAGATGGGTATTTGTGCCTCATGAAGCATAAGTATTCACGCCTAAAAGGGGTACATTTTATAAATAAAAACTCTTAGTTTTGTGGCCTTGTCTGCTCGAGTGTTTAAGTGCTTAGGGGTGTTTTCTCACCGGGTACTCTAAGACTATCCGGGGGTGTAACCGACTAAAGGCTCGTTACATAGGCAGATTAAAAAGCCTAATGAAATTGAGGAATAAATACCACCAAAAATAAATATAAATAAGGGATAGGAGTTAATGTTAAAGAACCCTTAGTCAAACTTCATGATCACGATGGTGCATATGACTCAGGTAAAGTAATAGACTAGATGAGAAATACAATTTGACTCCTTACATTGATTGATGACATATTTTTGAATAGAGACTAAGTTTAGGAATGAAAAGTTTGATATTCCTATAACTTATAGATTACTTGAACTCTTACAAATATACTTCAAATATTTTTCTTTCAAAATACTTTTTGAAAATACTAACATTTTTTCTCTTTATGGATTTTATGGGTGCAATCTACTAAAAACTCTCATGAGACAAAACTCATCCTCTAGGGTAACCTAGAAGTTTAACGGCTTGTTGCACATGCTCAGTGCAATCGAGTGACCTGCGAAAGTGGTCTAATAATTGATTAGGATTAGTTTTGATGTTTTGCTCGAGGGCGAGCAAAAGATAAATGGGGGGTGTGATCAGTCACATATATTGCATATTTATTGTCACATTACCATGTTTATTATCTAAATAAATTATATTAATAAGTCCTATTTTTCTTTATAAAATGCAGGCCCATTGCTAAAGGATAGGAAAGAGAAACGAGCCCAAAAGCCCATCAAATTCTGATTTAATTCAGAATTAATTCGAAGTCAGGAAATCAGGCCAGGTCATGGCAAATCAGAGAGATTGAAAACTGGTTAAAATGAATCTTCCCAAATTAAGTGGTTGAAGCCAAAGATTAAAGGCTGTTTTGTCAAATCCTGGAGCTAAAACGGGAAGACCAGCAGGAGATAAAGTCAGACAACAAAGTAAGGAGGTGTACCCCCTCGGGTATGGCCACCTGGCCACACCCAGGCTGCGAAAACGTGATCAAAGCAGTGTTTCCTCGGCTTGTTAGATTTTATTGGGGGAGAGTTTGCTCCCCTATCTTTGTACGACTCCCCCGTTTAGTTTTTCCTATAAATATTGTATTTTTTAGAGAAAAAGGGACCAGAAATTAGTTTAAATTTTCTCTTTATTTTTAAGGTTTAGGCTCTTTGTTAGATAGTATAGAAGTTGTATCTCTATTTTATAATTGTAATTTGTTCAAATACTAATGAGAGAGAGGAATAGAGTGATTGTAATCTGAAGATTGAAGTGACATCAATAAAAGGATCAAGCTTTTCTTCTTCCACTCCAATTCACGGGTATGTCTTGCTTTATTTTAATGTATTATGTTTCATCTTCCATGAGTGCTAAATTCATTTTTTGGGCTCACTATTGTTCCTCTCTTAGATCCCTCTTCTTTTTGAATGTTTTATGTAAAGACCCAATGGAATCATATGCATGCCAAAACTAAGCTTTCTTCTTTGAAAGTGTTCTTGAAGGCACATGAGGATGGGTTTAGATTTCTAAACTTCTACTTATTTTAAAACATCTCTTGAACTTATTTTATTTCATGCTTGAAATACTTGATGATTTAACATTCAATTCAAGATGGTTTCTTAAAGAAAAGAGTAAACTTCTTCAAGCTATCTGATTAGCTTTGCTTAAAAACTTTCTAAACTCAGGCTTAAGTTTTTGCCTGTGATCAAGTTGAGGTACTAATAATTTCAAGAGAAGAACACATCGTTGAGTAGTGAGATAGTAAGCCCAGATCTTCTTCTTATATTAAAAACAACAAATCACTCTTCGAGCTTTTCAAAAAATCACCTTTTCCAAAGCCTTCTCTAAGTTTGCAATTTTCTTTCAATCATTTCCCTTCTCTCCATTCTCTTTTTCAATTATAAAAAAAAAAAGAAAGACACAACTCCATTCTTATTGCTAAACAAAAACACCGAAAAGCATCTATCGCATTCCTCCTCATGGACACGACCCGTTAGCCCAAAGCTACACGGTAATTATTATCACTTTCATTTCACGATCATATACCCACTTGACCAATTACTTCCTTGACTTTTGGTAGTGTGGTAAGTTTCCATGTGCTATTCTTCTCGATAGCCTTGATTTTTTCATCCATGGTTTCTTTCCATCTTCTATCTTGAATGGCTTCTTCAAAGCCTACAGACTCACAATCAGAAAATAGACAAAAGAGTGTAAGATTATTTTCATTCTCCATTATCTCATACAACTTGGAGAGTGTTCTTGTCTTTTGGGGCCTTGGAGAGAAGTGGTGGCGGGTGATGATGATGCCGGAGAAACTACCAAGATTTAAAGATGATGGAGGTGATGGAGTACGTGCTTCCAACTCCTTTGGTATTTTGACTTCTTCTTCAAAGAACATACCCGGACTGTTCCATTCTTCGTGTGATTTGCACTTCCATGTTCTTTCTTCATCAAACTCACATCTCTTCTTACTGTGATTTTGTCGCTACATGGATCGTATAACTTGTAGCCCTTGGTCGTTGAATCGTAGCCGATAAGAATTCAGCACTGCGATCATCAAGCTTGGTTCTTCTTTGTTTTGGTACATATGCATATGCGATGCTACCAAACACCTTTAGGTGTCCAACTCCAGGTTTTCGTCCACTCCATGCTTCTTGCGGCGTCACATTCCATAGGCTTCTGGTTGGACTTCGATTCAGAATGTAGACGACATAGTCTACAACTTCAGCCAAAAAGTTTTGGGCATCTATTTCTACTTCTGCATGCTTCTCGCCATGTTCAGAATTGTTCGATTCTTTCTCTCAGCAACTCCATTTTGTTGGGGTGAGTATGGTACTGTTAGAGGTGTCGAATCCCTTGTTCTTCACAAAAAGTTACAAATTCCTTTGATGTGAATTCCCCCACCCCATCAGGCCTGATGGATTTCAGAAAATATCCACTTTCTTTTTCTATAGAGGTTTTGAATTTTTAAATATTTCAAACACTTCAGATTTGTTTTTTAAAAATAGACCCAAGTTTTTCTTGAAAGATCATCAGTAAATGTTAGTACTTTTTTCCTCTAAAAGAATTTGGGTGATTGGGCCACAAACGTCTGTATGAACAAGTTGTAGAGATTTGAATGCTCTTAATGTTAATTCTTTTGGAAAGCTGCTTCGATAATGTTTGCAAAGTAGACACATTTGCATGGTTACTTTGGGTGATCGATGAAAGGTAGTCCTTTGACCAACTGTTACTTATACAATAACTTGAAATCTCTAAATTTTGATGTCCATATCTCATGTGCCATAGCGAGGATGAATCTTTTATATTTGCATTCAAGCACATCATATTGTCAACTTGAACATTTAGACGGAACACACGATTCTTCGTCATCTAAACATTTGCAATTAGCCTCTTCTTTTGATCTCTGATACAGAGGCAACAATCTTCCATATAGATGATATATCCCTTCTTCAGTAGTTGTCTTAAGCTGAGGAGATTATTCTTCATGTCCGGAGCATAGTAGACATTAGAAATAAGCTGATGACTCTTATCTTTTAGTCGAATTAGAATCTTGCCTTTTACTTTTACTGGGATTTTTGAGGAATCACCAAATAAAATTTGGCTATTTGCTGATTCATCAAGCTCCACGAACATGTTTTTCTTTCCACATATATGATTGCTGGCACTTGTATTAAGGTACCACATGTTTTCACTTGCTTCTTCTCCTTTGAAAGCCAGCAGAATAGCTTGTTCTTTTTCTATGTAACTACTTTCTCCTTCAATATAGTTATGGGCACGATTCCAACATTCTGAAGCATAATGACCACACTTCTTGCAATTGTAATAATGAATTTGAGATTTTTCATACCTTTCTCTTTTAGAAAAATTTCCTTTTCCATGACTCCTTGCAAATCTGTTTTTGCACTATTTCTTCACAGTTTTTGGTGGTGAATCTACTTCTTCCACCTTGTCCTCGTCCTTGAGATCCCCCACGACCTCAGAAGCTTCCTCTGCCTCGATAGTTGGCTCAGTTTTGATTATCTATGCTTTTATTTTTGACTTTCCCCCTGCTCTTCTTTCAATTTGAGCTTTGATTGCAAAACTTGCTCTACCGACTCTTGGCTTCTATTGATTCTCTGTTTATGGATTTGCAGAGAATGCATAAGCTCGTCAATAATCATGACCTTGATTATTCCCTAAAATTGTATATTTCATATCACATCTTCATATTTATTTAATATTAAATCCTATTAATAATACCTCTCTTGCATGTTTCTAGGTCCATAGTATGAAATGAAGAAGAAGACCCAAAATCACCAATTATTGGTGACTAAAGCCTACATAGATAACCATTGACCTTGGAGGTGGTTTTGTCAAAATCAGGGGCCCAAATTCGGATTTCAAGAAGTACAGCCGATAGGGAACAAGCAGGCAGCGCACAGCAGGCGGCGCGCGGGACTGCCGCGAAAACGCAGCACGCGCCGCCCTAGGACTGTCGCGAAAACGCGGCAAATGCCGCATTTTCACGGTAGAACTTGCGCCATTGCGCAGTAGTACTTTGGGCAGGGATTGTCCCCCTGCCCCCTTTCCTCCTGATGCCTATAAATAACCCCTTAGTGTTTTACATTGGGAGTAATCCAGAGAGAGTAGTGCTTGAAGTAGTTTTTAGGGGAGTTTCTTCTCCTTAGGATAGTTTAGGTTAGTTCCTCTTCTTCTTCCTCCTTTGTATTTTTCATTTCTTGTAGATCTTGTAATAGGAGAGAGAGTAGTACATGAGTGGAAAGCATGAGTGCTTGTAATGAAAGGTGACAATTTATGAAAGGTTCTTTCTTTATCTCTTCTTGTTTCTTCTCTCTAACTCCTTTTAGATACTTAGCTAATTTTCTCTCATGGCAACTAACTACTAACCACTAACTTGCTAACTTCTTACTTGATAATCTACATGAATCTAATAGCCTCTACTTGACCTTGCTTGCAAGAGCCATTGATGGCTCATGATGATGGATTCTAGCACTCTAATATCCTAACTCTCTAACAATCTAACATTACTTTATTATATACTTGCTCTTTAGTTTTGATGGTCTAAGACTTGTTTTGTTGAGTTTGGATGTGAAAGTTATCTTATGGGTCATGCTTTGAAACGCTCTTGAACCAAGGACTAGAATGGCCAAGGATACATGTGAGGCAACTATCACTAAGAGGTTAGCATAGTTAGTAGCCATGGGTTTTCTTTCTCTTTTAATTTGTTTTAGATATACAAACAAAAATAAAAAAAACCATCTTTTCTATGTTTTCCACTTTTTTGTTTTTACCGTATCCTTGTAACCCTCGGCTCCCAATATACGTATGTCAATACTGGTATCTGGTGATGATTTAATCATCATGATAGTCGGATTGAGGTTATTTCAGCTCAAAATATCATTTTTCATTATTTTGAATTTTTCTGGATTTTTGGAATATTTTTTTGAAATTATTGGAGAAGAATTTCAATTCGGGGTCGATCGATGTCATAGACTGACTCTGAGATTTTTAATTAACAATCGGGGATGAATTTTGAAAATCTAACTTCACAACAATGTTTAGGATGATATTATTTATTTTTGAGAATTTTTGAGAATTTTTCCTAATTAATAGAGTTTGATCCAATAAAATAATGCATAATTTTTATTCAAAAAGAAAAAAAATGAAATAAAATAAAATAAAAAATAAAAAAAATGAATTTGGAACACAAAACACTTGTACTGTTGTTCGAACCGTGACCCATTAGAAAAGATAGTAAATGCACCAACCAAGATGCCTTCTTGTTTTTTAGTGCAATAGCAACCATATATATTTTTATCTTTTTATTTACCCTTTATTCTTTCTAAATTAAATAAAACAAAAGCACCTTGATTATTTATTCCCAGATTTGAACCCATGGCCACTGCCCCCTCATCCTAAAGCCCAAACCACTATGCCACATTGGCGTGTGCACTAAAAGCCCAAGCCCACTTATTTAAATTTCTCATCTACTTCCCCCCATCTTCTCCAGTTTCCCCCACTCTCTCTAACTTCTCCTACACTTTCTCTCTCTCATTCCCACTCACCCAAACAGAACCCACTACTCCTCTCACGTATCCTAACTCTCAGGGGGGCTTACGGGTGTGTGTGGTGCCTATAAAAGGGACATCTCACTATCTCAAGTCACTTGCTAAACCCAAACTTCTCTTTCTTTCTTCCACTACAATATCTCTCCCACTTTCAAATTTGGCGAGATTCTGAAGTGTTGGATGAGGAGAAGAAGATTCAGACTGAAGGAAGTGTTTCAGGTATTTTATTTTACATTTTTGTAGAATTTAGTTCGTTGTGGCATTTCACCGAATATGTAGTATGCGTTACATGTTAGCTTTAATTTCACCTTGTAAAATGCATGCTAAAATCACAATAAAATTTTGTAGAACACCTAGGATATGCCTCCTAATTATTATGATTTTTAATTTATTTTTTGAAATTTATTTGCAATCAAAAAAAAAGAAAAAAACAGCACTGAACTATGCACTGCACTATGCACAACACAGTGCAGACCAGGCCAGGTCTGGCCTGAGTCAGACCAGACCTGGGTCTAGTCGAGCCAGGCCAGGCCCAACTGGCCTGGTCGGGCTCAGCCAGACCCGACTGGGTCAGGGCACAGACCCAGTCCGGGTCTGTATACAGACCCGGGTTCGCGAACGACCCCATAAAAAAAACAGAGAGAAAAAAGAAAGAAAGGAAAAAGAAAAAGAAAGAAAAAGAAAAGAAACAAATAAAATAAAAATAAGTAGAAAAATTATTGTAGTATTTATTGTAGCAAACTAGACCCAAACCCATTACAGTAGCAACAAACCCATTAAGCTTTTTATTTATTTTTATTGATTTTTAGGTTTATTTTAATCAGAAAATTCCAAAAAATTCACAGAAAATCACAAACTAAATTTGAAACTCTATAAAATTATTTTGATGTAATATTACTTAGAATAACATGAAATTAAATAATTTTGTAATTACTATTCAATGATATTTTATTTAAAAATGACCAATAAATTTCTAAGTAGCACAAAAAAATATAAAATTCATAATTCTTTAATATGTAAATATTATACATCAATTTATTATTTTATGCATGTATTTTATCGTGAAAATATATTTTTAAATAGTTGCTATAGATTCAAAAATTAAATTATTTGAAAATATTAACCAACTAAAATTATAATAAATAGTAAAAAATACATTATCACTTAACTTATCACTGAATAAATAACATGTCAAGTCTCTAATTAATTCACGTAATATTTAGGCCACGAATCTTACCCAGAGCCGGTTGCAGTTATAGGAATTCAGATTTCAACGACATCAGGCAAGTACACATACCCTCTCTCTCTTTTGTGTCCCTTTGTTAGTTTATAAATTCCTTTCCGATCTCAATTTTCATGTCCTTTTTTGATCTCATGTATAGTAAGACATGCATGCATAGGATGTTTGCTACATAAATAATCATTCAAGTATAACTATAAATTAATAAATATTGTACAAGTACGTTGATGTCACCCAATGTCATGATTCATATTTATGATTATGTCTACATCCTAATACACTGGCATCACTTATACTATTATGCATTGTCACTCATTGTTATCGCCATGTTCTATTTTTCCCGAAATTTTGATATGTAATGTAACTACTATTTGACACTGAATACTCTTGATATTGGTCCCTAATCCTGTCACGCTGAGTCACACATTATCTTGCATTTACATTAATTATAAAATTAACCAAGCCAGGGTTATTGGGGAGACTGTAGCAGGGAAAATCCAGGGAGGTGTGCTTGGAAGGGCGACCCCTTGTGGGTTTGGATGCAACACGTGATCTTGTTATTTATGCGCGCTCCTGTTATTACATGTTACATGATACCTGAGTATAGTGAACTGTTTCTCCCTACTATTAGGATCTACTAACGCATCGCTTATTTGATATGTAGTTGTCCTGTGGATGGGGCACAGAACAGCTGCATTCGTTAGGATAATAAAACATACTAGACTTAGATTTATCATTTGTGACATGGATAATCTTGACTACATGATGTTCCTGGACTTGCCATATAATTCTTAACATGTGATCTTGAGATCGTGTGACCTGATGATTATGATATATGACATTACTCGTCCAAGGTGCTTCATGCTCATTATATACATGTCATAGTATACATACATGACCTTATTTCATATGACTGTTCTATTACTCTCATTGGTATCTTACCTGTCAGTATATATTACCGTCAGATTTATGATTCATGATTCCTGTGCTCTATTTATATTGCTCTTTACTTTCACATTTCCATATTATTGTTTCCTCTTCTCGTGTGTGCACTTGTTGGTCCGCTTCTGACGGATCTTAATTTTTCAGCATCAGAGCTTAAGGAGACTGACGAGCCACTGTTCGAAGGAACCCAGGAAGATTACCAGGCGTGAGTCCGACATTTCTTATTTATGTATTTTGGCATTTTGTCTTGTTATGATGTCCCAATGCCAAAATTGTATCTTCTTTTATTTCTACTTTGTTATGTTTTAAATCTTGTATCCAGATAAAGACTATTTTAGATGTATGTCTTTTATGTGAAATGAAACTTCTGGTTGTCTTTTGTATATGTGTGCGAGAATTTGGCTCATTTACTGCAGCGTAAGTTATTCACGAAAGAGATTTCCCTCTTCGTGAGTATCTGCTAGCCATCGTCACGTACCCGTATTCCGTATTTTGAGAAGCAGAGGTGACATGGTTTTGTTGGTATCAGAGCCAGGTTAGTTATATGCCATATATACAATCAGGCCACATATATGATAATCATCCACGAAATTATCTGAGTAACCAATCATTGACTCCCTTCTCTGACTCCATACTTGTACAATCGATCCCCAAAAACCCTTGAACCGTCACCCTGATGTGATGACTCTTCCATCCATGTAGTCTTTATACCTACTCTGCCCTGCTTGATCATGCCTGATTAGACTATTCTTAGTTTAGATTGAGGATAGATATATTGAGGACTTGACCTGATTATTTGGACGAAGAAGAATAATTGAGAGGATCTTTGTCGAATTATCTGGTAGTTAATTTATGAGGAATTTTGGATCTGAAACTTTTGAGATACATGTCTACAAGGGAATCATAGTAAGATGGTGGACTAGATAATAATCATGCCTGGATTAAATATGATTAGATCACATCCATACATATTGGATTTTGGGCATAGATCTTGGAGTGATAATCAGATCAATAAATGAAACTATTGCCTTGGGTGAAATATGACTATACCTTGGATCAGATTGCTTGGATTTAGTTTTGAAGGTTAGGATCTTGAAGTTTTCACACCTAAGTAGTATTTTAAGAATATCTATCATAGTTTGAGATTTTGAGTTAATCCTATGACTCTTAAGAACATTGTAATTGGAATACCTTGATAATTTTGTGATCTTCTATTTGAGAATCATAGATGAAAGGAGGAAATAGATATATCTGAATCTTTATGAAGACCATTGAATTTAAAACTCAAATTTCAGGATCTGAAGCATGAATATAAAAGCAAGATTATAATGATCAATTTGAAAGATATATTGAGGGATAGACACAAGAAAATTGATATCATTGCGCATTTTTTTTTGAGGACTTATAATTACTGATTGTTGATATTTGATCTTGAAAATTTTCATTAGTGACTGCTACTTGAACTGATGATTTTATAGTGACGATGGGATATGAGATTTATGTTACTATGATTCTGTTGACCTGTATAAAACATGTACTTGAGGATTTGAAATTTTTGGGATTTTAATGGTTTTAAGAATATAACAATCAGGGATGATTATTGTTTGAGCAATATGTAATATTCTTAAAGATAATATAATTTTGGAGTGATGTTACAAGGATGGTAACATGATTGAGATATTTGAAATTTTATTCTATGTGATCATAATAGATCAAAAGAATTAAAAGAATAAATCAGTGAAATATGGTTGCTGATAGACCTTAAGGATTTGATCTATAAATGGTGGGAGTACTCTTATCAGTTGAATATGACTATAGTGGATCGGGAGAGCAAAGTTATATGCCAATTATGAACTCTAGAAAGTTAATTTAAATCCCCGAATTTATGGTGATACTCTTGGCAGATGAATATGTCAGATCATGACCCATGATTGACTTGATTTTGGGTAATATCATATTGACATGACTATGGATCTGGGATAACCCTATCTCTCATAGATGCAGCTTCGATTCATATGTAGATACCTGACTGAATTTCGAGGACGAAATTCTTTTTATAAGGTGGGTAGGATTGTAACCCTCGGTTCCCAATATACGTATGTCAATACTAGTATCTGATGATGATTTAATCATCCTGATAGTCGAATTGAGGTCATTTCAGCTCAAAATATCATTTTCCATTATTTTGATTTTTTTGGATTTTTGGAATATTTTTTGGGAATTATTGGAGAAGAATTTCAATTCGGGATCGATCGATGTCACAAACTGACTTCGAGATTTTTAATTAACAATCGGGAATGAATTTTGAAAATTTGACTTCACAACAATGTTCAGGATGATATCATTTATTTTTTAGAATTTTTGAGAATTTTTCTGAATTAATAGAGTTTGATCCAATAAAATAATGCATAATGTTTATTCAAAAAGGAAAAAATGAAATAAAATAAAATCAAAAAATTAAAAAATGAATTTGAAACACAAAACACTTGTACTGTTGTTTGAACCCGTGACCCATTAGAAATGGAAATGAATGCACCAACCAAGATGCCTTCTGGTTTTTTGTGGAATGGTAACCATATATATTTTTATCCTTTTTTACCCTTTATTCTTTAAAGTAAATAATAAAACAAAAGCATCTTGATTGTTTGTTCTCAGATTCAAACCCATGGCCACGGCCCCCTCATCCTAAAGCCCGGACCACTATGCCACATTGGCGTGTGCACTAAAAGCCTAAGCCCACTTATTTAAACTTCTCTTCTAGTTCCCCCATCTTCTCCAACTTCCCCCACTCTCTAACTTTTCCTACACTTTCTCCCCCTCATTCCCACTCACCCAAACTTAACCCACTGCTTCTCTCACGTAGCCTAACTCTCAGGGGGCTGAGGGGTGTGTGTGGTGCCTATAAAAGGGACATCTCACTATCTCAAGTCACTTGCAAAACCCAAACTTCTCTTTCTTTCTTCCACTACAATATCTCTCCATCTTTCAAATTTGGTGAGATTCTGAAGTGCTGGATGAGGAGAAGAAGATTCAGACTGAAAGGAAGCATTCCAGATATTTTATTTTTCATTTTTGTAGAATTTAGTTCGTTGTGGCATTTCACCTAACACGTAGTATGCGTTACATGTTAGCTTTAATTTCACCTTGTAAAACACATGCTAAATCACAATAAAATTTGTAGAACACCTAGGATATGCATCCTAATTATCATGATTTTTAATTTATTTTTAGAAATTTATTTGCAATAAAAAAAAAACAGCACTGCACTATGATGTGCACTGCACTGTGCACAGCACAGTGCAGACTAGGCCAGGTTTGACCTGAGCCAGACCAGACCTGGGTCTGGTCGAGCCAGGCCAGGCCCAGCCTGGCCTGGTTGGGCTCAGCCAGACCCGACTGGGTCTGGGCACAGACCCAGTCGGGGTCTGTATACAGACCTGGGTTCGGGTCTGTTTTACAGACCTGAACCGACCCTTTAAAAAAAAAGAGAAAAAAGAAAGAAAGGAAAAAGGAAAACGAAAAGAAAAGAAAGAAAAGAAACAAATAAAATAAAAATAAGTAGAAAAATTATTGTAGCATTTACTATAACAAACCAGGCCCAAACCCATTACTGTAGCAACAGACCCGTTAAGCTTTTTTATTTATTTTTATTGATTTTTAGGTTTACTTTAATTCAAAAAATTTCAGAAAATTCACAGAAAATCACAAAATAAATTTGAAACTCTATAAAATTATTTTGATGTAATATTACTTAGAATAACATGAAATTAAATATTTACTATTCAATGATATGTTATTTAAAAATGACCAATAAATTTCTAAATAGCACAAAAAATATAAAAATTCATAATTCTGTAATATGTAAATATTATACATCAATTTATTATTTTATGCATGTATTTTATCGTGAAAATATATTTTTAAATAATTGCTATAAATTTAGAAATTAAATTATTTAAAAATATTAACCAAACAAAATTATAATAAATAGTAAAAAATACATTATCACTTAACTTATCATTGAATAAATAACATGTCAAGTCTCTAATTAATTCACGTAATATTTAGGCCACGAATTTTACCCAGAGCGGTTGCAGTTACAAAAATTCGGATTTCAACTACATCAGGCAAGACACATACCCTCTCTCTCCTTTGTGTCCCTTTGTTAGTTTAAATTCCTTTCCGATCTCAATTTTCATGTCCTTTTTTGATCTCATGTATAGTAAGACATGCATGCATAGGATGTTGATACATAAATAATCATTCAAGTATAACTATAAATTAGTAAATATTGTACAAGTACGTTGATGTCACCCTATGTCATGATTCATATTTTATGATTATGTCTACATCCTAATACACTGGCATCACTTATACTATTATGCATTTGTCACTCATTGTTATCACCATGTTCTATTTTTCCTAAAATTTTGATATGTAATGTTACTACTATTTGACACTGAATACTCTTGATACTGGTCCCTAATCCTGTCACGCTGAGTCACACATGATCTTGCATTACATTAATTAATAAAATTAACCAAGCCAGGGTTATTAAGGGAGACTGTAGCAGGAGAAATCCAGGGAGGTGTGCTTGGAAGGGCGACCTCTTGTGGGTTTGGATGCCACACGTGATCTTGTTATTTATGCGCGCTCCTGTTATTACATGTTACATGATACCTGAGTACAGTGAACTGTTTCTCCCTGCTATCAGGATCCACTAACGTATCACTTATTTGATATGTAGTTGTCCTGTGGGATGGGGCACAGAATAGCTGCATTAGTTAGGATAATAAAACATACTAGACTTAGAATTATCATTTGTGACATGGATAATCTTGACTACATGATGTTCCTGGACTTGCCATATGATTCTTAATGTGTGATCTTGAGATCGTGTGACCTGATGATTATGATATATGACATTACTCGTCTAGGGTGCTTCATGCTCATTATATACATGTCATAGTATATATACATGACCTTATTTCACCTGACTGTTCTGTTACTCTCATTGGTATCTTACCTGTCAGTTTATATTACCGTCAGATTTATGATTCATTGATTCTAGTGCTCTACTTATATTGCCCTTTACTTTCACATTTCCATATTATTGTTTCCTCTTTTCATGTGTGCACTTGCTGGACCGCTTCTGACGGACTTTGATTTTTCAGCATCAGAGCTTGAGGAGACTGACGAGCCACTATTCGAAGGAACCAAGGAAGATTACCTGGCGTGAGTCCGACATTTCTAATCGTATGTATTTTGGCATTTTCTCTTGTTATGATGTCCCGATGCAAAATTTATCTTTTATTTTGCTTTGTTTTGTTTTCAATCTTGTATCCAGATAAAGACTATTTTAGATGTATGTCTTTTATGTGAAATGAAACTTCTGGTTGTCTTTTGTATATGTGTGCGAGAATTTGGCTCATTTACTGCAGCGTAAGGTATTCACGAAAGAGATTTCCCTCTTTGTGAGTATCTGCTGGCCATCGTCACGTACCCGTATTCCGTATTTTGGGAAGCGAGGCGTGACAATCCTTCTCTTTCTACGTTTTGTTTTCTTCTCTTTTGATTCTTTAAGATATAAAAGAAACTTTAGCACACACGTGAATCATTAGTAAAGTTTCTATTGCTTCCCGTCCCTGTGATTTGACCTGTTTAGCCTCTATGCTATAACGAAAGTATCAATGTATCGAGGAAGCCAAAGCACTCACTTTTAACTCGTGATTTCAAAATATACACTTTTTGTGTGTGGTTTTCCCTGATCAAATTATGGCGCCGTTGCCGGGGATGGGAACAGTTTGATTTAACATTTTTGTTAACTTTGCTTCTTTGTTTTTTGGTGTGCAGGTCAAATTTTAGCATTGCAGAAGTCCACACTTACTTTTGTGTGGGGGGTAAATTCTTTTATATTATTATATTCTGTTGCTAGTTTTTGTTACCTGTATACTATAATAATTAAGAACTAAAATATGAAAATTGGATGCTTTAAAATGGTTTAGACATTTGCATTTAGGCACGTGTTGATTTCAATTCCAATATATTGTATTTTATTCTTGTGTTCTTGTGATCTTGATGGAGGTGTACATATTGCATTACATATAATAGGACAATCCGTGGGTGATTTCTCTCCTTGTGTATTCATTCTTATCTATATTGCATACTTGTACGAGTTAAACTTAAGGGCAAAACCCATACAACATAAGGTGGGATAGTCATTATTCTTTCTTAGGCCAAAAATCTTCTCCCCACTCACACAATCCAAGCCTAAATAAAATTTGCTAGACGTTGGCCCCTAGGGACATCTCAGACTCATTTAGGAGATTAACCTAAGGGGAAAGTTATTAGAATTTGACTCTTGTTAAATTGGGGTCCAAGATTGGGCATTGAGAGACGAACTTTGAAGAACAGTGATTTGGTAATTAGGCCCGTTACTCCGACACAGATACTTTCCATGATCTTGCCCCTACCTGACTGATTAACTTGTGGTCAGATTCTGACAATGTACCCCTTGTGGACAGTCTAACCAGTTAGGAGTCGTCTAGGTCTAAGTCAACCCTAGCATAGACTTGTTTTCTTTTTCTTTTTCTTTGTTCGTTCGTTTGTTTGTTTGTTTGTTTGTTTTTCTTTTGTGTAAATTATGAAATGGATTTTAACAACAACAAATTTTCAATCATAATATGAATTCATATTCACCTCGACCTCATTTGACTCGAATAACTCTGACCCGGTTATGTACAACATGAACAAACCTATATGCCGGATTGGGATTATCCGACTCAATATGAGCCTTATACCCAATCCTATGATTATAATTTTAAAATAAGTTTTACTCTTCACAGAGTTCATGGAATTCACCTCCCCTGAGTAAAATTTTTAACCACCTTGTCCACAATTTTCACAATATTCATTCCCTGATTTTGATTCATTATACTTTTCCTGTTCCACCAACCGAAGAAAAATCTGATTTGGAAAGGAGTATGGAAGCCATGCTTGAGTCCCAACAACAAATTCCAAATTTGCTCAATTCACAATCCTTCCCAAATCAAACTCCATATACTCCTTTTCTAGAACATCCAATTGAAGAAAAATTTGAGCTAGAAAAAGCGTTTGGAAGTCTATTGTGAAATAGCGTAACAAAGTCAAATTGAAAATACACCTAGATGGGGGTGAATAGGTGTATGGCTAATCTAATGGTTAATAATGCGGAATTAAAAACTTAATGCAACACACTTAGTGTAACCAACGAGTGTAGCCGAATTCCCAATAAAGGGCTCTGGACTAACTCCTCTGAATTCCTCTAAATAAGAGTTGAGGTGCTATGTAAAGCTCTCTTAGTTAAACACAAGTATGGGCACACACAAGCAACACAAGCATGTATATGATATGACAATATGAATTAATGCACAATGTAAGAGAGAGAGAGAGTAAGAGAAAGTGGATCAAACGTAAACACCGAGATATGTTTCGACGTTCGAGCACACAGCTCTACGTCCCCACCTTCACACAGAAGGATTTCGACCAACTCGTCCACACAGGACTTTCCACACAGGGAACCTCCACTGTGGATTTGGGTAAATAAACCGGGAGTACACAACTTCTCTCTCCAACAAATACAACCTCTACACTTAGAGGCAAGGCATTAAGCCTACACAATATTAACCTCACAAATGAGGGATAGGCAAAAAGCCACTCAAACAGCAATGATCTCACACTTGAGGGATTCCAACACAATCTCCACCTCTCACTAGAGGGAGCCAAATACCACTTCCAAATCACCTCACACTTGAGGGATAACAACTCAATCACCTCTCACTAGAGGGATATCACAAAGATGGAAGGTTTACAACTGGTGGTCTATCTCAACCACAAACCAATTTTCTCACTAAAACAAAGATCCTATAGATAGGATAGAAGGATAAGCTCAAGTGTGAGAAATAAAGAGTTTGAAAATCAAAATCCCAAAGAAAAACTCTTGGGAAAATTCTAGAATTGATATAAAAATGAAGATCAAAAACAATCCCAAAGAATTTTTTTCTTTGAATTTTCCAACCCTTTTAAAACAAATTAAAGATCAAATCTTAAGCTTAAAAACTCTTTTGAAAACTTGTATTAAAACACTTGTAAAGGTGAGAAATTTAGCTCTTAAAATTCTTGGGAAAACAACCAAGAAATGGGGTATTTATACCCTCATTTCAAATCTGCCCATTGGCAGCTGAAAAGGGCCAGATTGCCCTTCCGGTCGACCGGCCAACGGTCACATTTTTGACTGTTGCGCCTGCCAGTCGACCGCCCGGTTGACCGGGACTGGATCCAGAGAGCAACGGCTCTCTGGCCGGTCGACCGCCCGGTCAACTGAAGCCAGATACAGAGAGCAGACTCTCTGTCCGGTTGACCGCTCGGTCGACCGTTCGGTCGACCGTTCGGTCGACCGGAGGCTTTTCCAGAGAGCAGAGCTCTCTGGCGGTCGACTGGCCTCCCCAGCTTGGCTGCGTGCACGCTCTGTGCACGTCTGTCGACCAGCCCGGTCGACCGCCACTGCTACTGTCGACTGGCCCGGTCGACCGGCAGTCAGCCAATCCAGCAATATAGGTCTTAAAACTTGAGTTTTTATCTTTAATTAAATCCCATAAAATCACATAAATTCCACAAAACTCAGTTCATGTTAAATCTTTGAAATACAAACATGTTTGAGTAAAAATCAAATCATGTTACAAACATTTTGAACTATTTTTGTGACTTGAAAATGCCTTAAATCAAATTCCATATTTTCCAAACTTGAATTTTGAAATGGAAATCCGATTTTTTCAAAACATATGTAAATACAAAAACATGATATTTAAATAACTTTGAAGCATAGAGTATATGGATAGAATCCAATATACATGAAAGGTATTATATCTATGTTTTTGACATTAAATCCCAAAATAAGTCTTGTTAAAATATAAAACTCCAACTCATGAAGTAGACTATCAAAATAAGTTTTTCTAAATAGATGAAGCATATATGTATATAGATCAAATCTAATATACATTAAACCATGTAAACTTGTTTTGATTCTATATTCATGAAAAAACAAGATCGGTAACACGAAAACCAAACCAATAAACATGAAACTTAAAACAAGTGTGTGTGTTGTGAACTTGAGCATATCACACTATCTAATATTTATAATGCATCTAAACAAAATCTTAACTAAACAAACCGAAGCCTTCTTGTAGAACGTCGTCTCCAAGTTGACTCGATCCAATGAGCTTGATTCCAACCGAGTGCTAGATATGAACTTGACGCTCGAGCTCTTGAATTGCCATGTGAAAGCTTCAAAACACCTTTATTGAAGCTAATCACCTACTAATAACTGATTAAATATCTGAAACTAAATATCACAGATTATTAGTAAAATAAATACATGAGTTAATCATCAAAAAACTAGAGTGAAGGCCTCTGGGCCAACAATCTCCCCTTTTTGATGATGACAAAACTCATGAAGTTATATGCATGGATTAAAGTTAAGCTTTAAAGAACCTCCCCCTTAACTCATGCATAGCAATAAACTATAAAGATATGCAATGAATGTTAAACATGAATATGCATAAACATGCATAAAATAATGAAATAAACATGCTCTTGATACTAAATTTTAAAATAAACATGTTCTTAAATAATTGCTCTTGATACCAATAAAATTTCAATAAAAGTTCTTGATACCAACAAAACAAACAACAAAATATGTTCTTGATATTAATATCTATGCTCTTGATACCAATATGAATAAAACATAAAACAAATGTTGTTAATACAAACTTTGATATAAGCTTAAATAAACATGTATATATACTAAAATACTTCTCTCCCTTTTTGTCAATCATCAACAAAGGGGTAAGTAAAAAAAAAAATGTTCTCCCCTTTTTGTCAGAAACAAAAATCAACAAAGAGGTGCAAACAAATCAAAACATTAAGATACCAATTGAAAAATATATCAATTTAGTGCAAAGGTATACATAGAAACATCATGATACCAAAGGATGATACCAATTGAAAATAAACTAAACATTTTGAAGATACCAAAAGAAAATTTTGATATCAATTGAAAGATATAAGCAAATGGTAATCTTGATACCAATTATAAAAATTAGTACCAATTGAAAATATTTTACACTTTTGATACCAAATGAAAAACATAACAAATCTTTTTAGTTAAACACTAAACTCATTTTGCAATAGAGATACCAAATAGAGAATAATATCAATTTAATATTTTTGATATCAATATTGAAAATGAAACATATACCAATTGAAAATAATTTTCATCAGGAGCGTATGATACCAAATTAAAAAATCAATATCATTTTTCAATCATTTTTTAACATAAAGTGTAGGAATAAGATACCAAATGTAAACAAAACCAATTGAAAGGTGAAATATGAATTTTCTCCCTTTATGAAATACTAAACAAAATGATGCAAGCTGTATAAGTGTATAAGATCAATTGAACAATAACCAATTGAAATATAATTGTCATTTAAGAAATCAAGTAGTATAACCAAAATTTATGCTCAAAGATATAGGAATATAGTAAGCACAAATAAAAATAAATACATATATAAAAAAACATATATGAGTATACAAAAAGAATGTCAATAGTGATATCAATTGAAAAGATACAATGATACCAATTGAAATTATAATGAGAATCAAGTGTATAACTCATACTCCTACCACCATTTCATGCACATGTTTTAAATAGATTTTCAATAATGAGCATATAAGGCATGGTCGCCAACCAACCGCCCTTGGATGGGTAGGGTTTTCAAAAAAAGTTTTAAAAAATATAACATGTTTGAAAACTCTACCATATGAAGAATACGCAACTAGTTTAATGATAAACTTATAAACTAGTACGAAATCCTTCAATAAGGAATAAAACAAGAATATATTCCATAAAATATGAAAATCACTAAACCAATATCACTCAAAATCTATATTGTTACTATAATATAACTCATGAAAACAAAATATGAGAAAATATCAAGTAATATGAGTGTACAAGTTTTGTGAAAGACATAGTCATGGAAATAGACAATTTGGCTCAATATGAAATTCCTTAAAACATGAAAATCATCAAAACTAGAATCCTTCAGGTATATGTATGTTTTGTACAAACTAGAGTATACATACATATCCAACATGAACGGGTCCACAAAAGTATATGCATGAAGCAAGTGGTTCAAGGATGTATATCTAACAACTAATAGTTAGAAAATTAGACATATACATGAAGTTTAATATAAATATGAAAACATGTACAAAAATAGAGAATACAAGTCAAAATGTATGAATCATCAAAACTAGGCTATACTAGTACATCTAATGGGTACAATGAGCATTTAAGCATAAAATATAATTATCTATTTGTGGCTCACTAGTTGTACAAGTATATATTTAAGTTTTAATGAAAACTACATCAAATGTTGGCCAGAGGCCTCCACTCTAGTTTGATGATGATTAACTAATGTAGTTATGTTACTAATATCTTGTGATGTTTAATTTCAGATCTCTAACCAAGATATTAGTAAGTGGTTTAGCTTCAACAAGGTATATTGGAGCTTTTCACATAGTGATTCTAGAGCCCGAGCGTCAAGTTCATATCTAGCACTCATAGGAGTCCAGCTCGGTGGATCACGGTTTGGATCAAGTCGACTTGAAGATGAAGTTCGTCAAGAAGACCTCAGTATATAGTTTAGTTTATGTTTTAGATCCATTTGTAAAGACTAGATAGTGTGATATGCTCAAGTTCAAAAACACACACACTTGTTTTAGTTTTCATGTTTATCAGTTTTCGTTTTGTTTAACCGATCTTGGTTTTCATGAATAGATAGATTCAAAACAAGTTTACATAGTTTAATGTATATTAGAATTGTTCTATATACATGTATACTTCATATCTTAGACAAACTTATTTGATATGCCTATTCATTATTTAGGTTTTGTATATTCAACAAAACATATTTTCGGATTTAATATCAAAAACATTGGTATATATTATTTTATGTATATTGGAGTATATCCATATACAACATGTTGAAGTTGTTTAAATATCATGTTTTTGTATTTGGATAAGTTTTGGACAAAATGAATTTTCAATTCAAAAAATTCAAGTTTTGGAAAATACGAGTTGTGGTTTTTGGCAAAAATTTGTAAGTCACAAAAATGTTTTCAAATAGTTTGAAATATGTGTTGAAATTTTTCACAATGTTTGTATATCAAGATAATATCAGAACTGATTTTTGTGGATTTTTAGAGTTTAATGGAATTTTATAAGATAATAAAAACTCAAGTTTTCAGTCCCTTATTGGCTGCCAGGCTTTGGCGGTCGACCGGACCCAGAGTCGATCGACGGACTGGTCGACCGACGTGCACAAACGTGCACGCTGGCTAGCACTTGGGCGGTCGACCGAACGGTCGACCCGACTGCAAGTACCCCACTCTCGGGTGGGGGCGGCGACCGGACGGTCGACCGTGAGGCTTACCACGGTCGATCGAGCAGTCGACCAGCTAAAGAGCAATTGCTCCTGGATTGGCACGGTCGACCAGCGATCGACCAGAAGGCTCCACGGTCAAATTTTTACCGTGGCGGTCGACCGGGCAGTCGACCGCCAGCCGCCGGGCTGAAAAACAGCCCTAACGGCTAGTTTTTCCATGGAGCTATTTATACCCATTTGAGAGAGGTTTCTCTAAGAATTTTAGAGCAAAAATTACATCTTCCAGCAAGTTTTTAAAGAGTTTTTAGTGCTTAAAGATTTGATCTTTATTTGTTTTAAAGGGTTGAAAAAATCAAAGAAATTGGATATTGGGATATTGCTTTTGATCTTCATTTCAAACTTATTCTAGTTGTTTTCCAAGTATTTTCTTTGATTTTTGATTTTCAAACTCTTGTTTTCCACACTTGAGCTAATCATTCTATCCTATCTATAGGATCCTTATTTGTAGGAAAATTGGTTTGTGGTTGAGATATACCACCAGTTGTAAACCCTCCTCGACTTGTGATATCCCTCTTGGGTAGAGGTTGATT